>CAUYQG010034080.1:0-20405 GCA_963574415.1 Tarsius wallacei | reverse complement strand
GGCTAATTTTTTGATTTATTGTAGAGATGAGGTCTCGCCAAGTTGCCCAGGCGGGTCTCGAACCCATGGGCTCAGACAATCCACTCACCTCAGCCTCCCAAAGGCGCGGGATTACAGGCTGAGCCACTGAGCCCGGCTAATCTGAATTCTCAATAAAGACATTATCAATCCTTATTTATTGAGTATTCATGATGTATTAGGTATTGAAAAATAGAATCTCAAATAACACAGTTACTTCCTCTTCTAAACTCCACTGCTTGGAAGATAGTATATAGCAATGGTCTATGATTGGAGAGAATTTCAGATGCAAAAATATCTAACCATGTGCTCCTATGTAGAGGATAATGTGATTAGGCTGCTAATTTTTCATCTTAAATACTTCATAATTATAAAGCTCAGCAAAATTTGCATTACTCTCATATAGTGGTTTCCACACTAGATAAATCCATAGCACATAATTGTGAAATTACTTCTAAATGATAATCTTTTACTATTTTCTTTTAATCAATGCCACCTGCCTTCCTATTAATAACCATAGTTGTTTATCATTTTTTCCACTTTATGCTTGTGTAAAATGCCCTTCACTTGAAAGGCAGGTGAAAAAAATTTGAGTCTTTAAGAGTCTTCAGAAGGCACTTCTGAACTTAAACTATGTTGTAATGAATTATTCCCCCTATGTTATAATAAATTATTCCCCAAGCAACATTAATTATGACCATCTCGACCCTATGTTTGAATTAAAAATATGGTTCTTCAAAATCCATTTAAGCAGAAATTTTAAGAGAGATAAACCTTTCATCTAGTTGCAATTTTGAAATATTTTCTTCCAGGTTCTGTTTGAAGAGTCTTGAATGTGTTCAATTAAGGTATCACAATTACTTTTACGGTGGTTGATTGCGATGTCATGGATACCGAGACTCTGATGAAGAAAGTAGCTTACAGGAATCAAAATATATTTTCTGTAAGCATGTGACTTCACTTGCAAAGAAGCCATCATCTTTCTACCATTTGTGCGTACATGAATGCATCAAAAAGTGATTCAAGAGAACAGAGAATTTTACTCTCTTATTTGACAGTTGCAGTTAATGAGCCCCAGAGGATGTTAGAGGTCACATCCAAGCACACACAGCTAACAGAAGCTGTTTCTAGTTTTTAAAAAGGTCCCATGAATTTCACTTCCTTGCTTTTTTTACTCCCTCAGAATAGGTCTACTTTGTCAAATACATTATCCTATGATAATAAAAGGGGCAATAAAATGTTTGATAGTATTAATATTTATTATTTTGATCTATGATACGTTCTGATAAGAATCTAAGAAGTCATTGTGGCTCTCTTAGACATAATCTATGTTTTAGCCAAAACAAACTTCTTGGAGTCCTCCTCAGTGTCTTTGACTGTCTTTTATATTTCTCTTGTTCTTTAGCTGGCTGCCTACTAGTTCCCACTTTTTATTATAAGTTGCTAAATTAAACCTCACTTTGTTTATACACGTATGGAAAAGAGTGTAGAATCAGGGCATGTTTGCGTAGTTTGTGCTTTTGCCTGCCTAGAATTTACAGCAATGAATAACAAAAACATCAAGAACAAAAATGGAGACAAAACTTCAACATTAAGAATACCAGGTGAATGGCTATAGACAAACATGTAAGATGTAATACATTTGGATGAAAACAAATAAAAATACTAAGGTTTGGACTGGTAAGGAAGTTCCAGTGTGAAAGGGAGCATGGAAGAAAAAAATTGGAGACTCACCCTTCGTCCACAGAACAGGGGAAGAGCATGTCTAATGGAAGAACCATATTATGCTACCATCTTAATGGACTAGATGGTTTTTTTTTAAACAGAAATCTTGTGCATGATTAGAGACAGATTAAGCCTTAAAAGAATAGATTTGCAGCTACTGTATAAAGATTAATTAGGTAGTGCAAAACTGGGGAACAAATAATGCAATACAAGGTACTCTTTATTTAGAGATTATGGAAAGCTCCCAGAGCAAGGTACTCACCAAATTTTTATGGAAGCAGGCAGATACAATGTCCCCAGCTTAATCTTCACAAAACCTCTAGTAACTGAACAATTAATTAAGAGCTATGGTCTTGAACACTAGGATTCCTGATCAAAGAATAAGGAGATATATAAACCATACATAGATAAATAAGGAATAAAATCTTAGTGAAGTTCAATGACAAATAAAGCATCCTTTAGCTAGAGTGACATCCATCATAGGAAAAAAGAATCAGTAAGACTCAAGTCCTCTCAGCTTTATCAGAAGTCAGAAGATAATGGAGCAACATTAAAAGGCTCTGAGGAAAATAAATGCCATTAGTCTTCAGGGAAGGAGTTCAAGGCTTTACATCATTACTTCTTCTACTCCAGGAAAAAGAATTGATCTTGGGTAATCAGATACAACAGCAACAAGTAGCCTATCCTTATGTAATGAAAGTTAAAAAGATCATTGCAAATAGATAAGTCTCTCTTCTGTCTTTCCCCTCCATTATGCTAGAGGTGGTAAGGACCAGGAACTTCATTTCAGCATTATGGAAGGAAATAATGCATAATACAGATAAGCATTCAGAAATAAAGAAAAATTACTGTCTATTTTTGTTTATTTACATTGCACTTCGTGCTGGAATATGTATAGTTTCTCAATATAGAAAAAAGAAGTCATACTTACCTGGCAGGGGCGACACCATGATCACGAAAGTGGTTTTCCCAGGGTGAGGCTTATCCAGTGCACTCCAGATGTGCTGACCCCTGCGATTTCCCCAAATGTGAGAAACTCGACTAAATAATTTGTGGTAGTGGGGGACTGTGTTCGCACTTTCCCCTGAGAAAAGAAAAAAAGAAAAGAAAAGAAAAAAGAAATCGAATCTATCTTAGCCTGATTTTTCAAAAGCTGTGCAAACCTAATTTGCATATAGCCTAGGAATGGTTCACATGGGCCATTCCAGGCCAACAGAGTTCTCTGCATTGGGCTCCCGAAACAGAGTTAACAGTAGTTAACTAGGAATGACTCACAAAGATTTAGACTTGGAAAGTAATACACAGCTTCTGTTCAAGATGAGGTTGTGATTTCATGTTTGAGTCCTCACTTGCCATTCTAAATATATAGCAACGATAAACTCTAAAATGAAAAAATTGAAAGACATAGCTGAACTAAAAATTTGTGCACCTGAAAGTGCAAGAGAAAACTCAAAATACAAAACTATAAGCCTATGAATTTTGGGACCAGAATTAGGCAAAGCTGAAATGGAGTAACAAGAACTAACCCATGGCCCATGAAAGGTAGGAACCCGAGGCCAGACTTACAGACTAAAAGCAGGGGGTGTGTTGGATCTCCATACCTTATGGAAGGAAGCTGTGAAAAGCTGAGGTCAATGATTTCCTGGGTTACAGACTGCACAGACCTGAGTATTTTGAGACAGGATTACCATAAATAGACACAGATACAAATCTAGTACCTAGGTTAATCTACCTGTGGCTTATTGAATAGATATCTTCAGGTACTTGAAAGGAGATACTAGAACAAAGTAGAATTTTCTGGATATTTTGGTGCTTTTGACTTGTAGATGTATCACCCTGATCTCTGCCTTGATCTTCACGTTTTTTTGTCTCTCTCTCTCCATTGTTATTCTTCCATGCATGTCACCTTTTTGTCTTATTTTCCGCTTTTAATAAGGATACCAGTCATATTGGATTAAGATCTACCTCAATGACCTCATTTTAAATTCATTATTCTTGTAAAGATCCTGTTTACAAATGAAGTCACATTCTGAGGTACTGGGGGTTAGGATTCCAGCATATCTTTTTTTGGAGGGCACACAATTCAACTCATGACACTCACCAAGTATTTAACAGGAAAAATAAAGTGAGACTTCAGCAAATCAAAAAGCAAGATAACCAGAAGGAAGAGACAGAATTCTCATTAGTAGCAAGAACTGTCAGAGGACAATGTCCTCAATAATTTGGGGAAAATAACTGTTAGACTAGAATTCTACATCCAGTTAAAATATCCTTCTGGAATAAAGGCCAAATAAATCATTGTTTTCAAGCACATGAAGATCTGTAAGTTTCTTGCATTGTCCTCTGACATTCTTGCATAAAAACCTATTAAAATTTAACCTAAACGGAAGGAGTAGGATGCAAGGACCTACATTGAGTTTAGAAATTGGTAAAATATATTGGTGCGTGTAATTAGCTACCACATGTGGAACATATGTTGAATAGGGGTACTTCTTTCAAAGTGGAACAACAAAAAAATCTAGTTAATAAGATCAAAAAGCATTTGAGAGAATGAGAGTAAAAAGCTACTAAAAACTCACCTTATTTGAGAGGCTAGCAAAACTGAATTTGTTAGAGAAATTTATGAATTATATGATAAATACATATCAGACAAACACCAGCAAAAGTAGGTAGAATGTAATGATAGTCATATCAAACAATGCTGATTCCTAGGCAGTAAAAATGACAAACTATAAATGTTGCAAACATTATACACTTAAAAATCAGGAGAAAAAAGCGAGACCCACAGTGAGAAAAAAATTAATAGCCCTATTGAAAAATGGACACTGGTCATACAAAGGTCCTTAATAGAGGAAATATAAATGGCCAAGAAACATGAAAAATATATCTAAATGCATTAATAATCTACCTAGTGTAAGTAATAATGATAAAATATATCTTAAGTTTTGTATTGGCATAAACTAAAAATATAGACAAACCTTATTATAAATAGAAGCTAGGGAAATAATCCCTCTGATGATTTACTGATGGGAGTTAAATGGGTCATTCTTTCTGTGAGTAATTTGGTGTATAACTCAAATTGTAAATTGAGTGAATTGACCCAGTATATCATCTTACTTTTAGAAATTTAATCTAAGGAGATAGTTACAAAGATGTTCTTCACATTGTTTGTAATACCACCTTGAGAATTCAGATAGGATAAAGTAGTCATTTTAAAGATGACAAGGCATAAAGCAGGGATATTCTTGGACACCCTTCATTTTTCTCTTTTTTATCTCAATAACTATAAACTACTTTTGCATGAACTAGAAATGCCCCTGTGCTATAGAATACAGAAACAGAGATTTTCCTTTTTAAATTGAGAACATGATTTTAGTCATAAACCATTGGTTCCCTCAATAGATATGAGCCAACCAGACACATTACTTAAGTATTTTTCAGAAGGAAGTACCTAAGATCAGTTGTTCCCAAGCCCAAATTATCCTTCTTAGCAGATATCCTTCATCACATCAACTCATTAAGAAGTCTGCAGCTAATTTATGTGGAAGGATCTCATTAGGTAGTCCAATTTTATGGCTATGGTTTTAACACCATCTTTGAAAAATGTCTAGGCTAACATCGTATAGCCATGTCCTGTGGTGAAGTCACAAGCACATAAATCTACAGGTCCTAGAGAGGTAAGCCAGGAGGAAAATGTTGTCAAGTTGGGGAAGATAGACCCCATCTCAGGAACTCTGGAAAATTAGTGCCATGCTGGAATGTAGACCCAGGGTTGTCAGACCTTCATGTTGTTCATACTGTTTTGTGTGTATATGTATGTTTGTGTTGTGTTTTTCTGTATTAAAGTCTTCTATTTTTAAATGTTGGCAACATTTAAGAAGATGTTTTGCAGGTCAAAGGAAACAGTCTCTAAGCCATATTTGGTTCACTGGTTATTTCTTATTTTTGATTTTCAGTGGAGAAAGCCACCTTGGTTACTCCATTTTTTTTCAGTCTCGTAGCTGTATCAGAACCTTCACCAAAAAAAAGTAAAAAAATAAAAAAATTCAATCCACTGTCCTCAATCATTCTCTTGTACAACTCATCTCACCCTCTGCCCCAACACATTATTTCTAAGATTGGTAACTTCTTGGGCCGTTTTTGACCTCTATCTAGTTTAGACAGGTTTTTAATTTCTCTAAGAAGAAATCAACTCTATAGTCTGCTTTGCTGATTATTAAAGTGGTAAGGATTAGCCCTTACCTGGGAATTAAGCTGCCTAGACTCCAAGTCTTGCTGAAGACGAATACCTTATCTTCTCTTGATTCTTCCCCAATTTTTTAGACCCAATGTGGGTAAAAAAAAAATCTACCTATTATTCATTTATTTACTTTTTAAACTGCCATCTTCTGTATAAAGTTTTTATCTTTAATACCTTAGTAGAGACTTCTTTCCTTCTTCAGAAACTTTGTTACCAACTTGACCTGTACAGTCCTGTGGTTTATAACACTCCTAAATGTCACTGGATCTAAAACCTCAAGAAACAGATAACTTTAATTGTTAGGTGGTTAAGGCTCTCAATGGAACCTTCTTTCTATTCAATATCTGTACCAGTCAATCTTAACAGCATCACAATTGTGTGCTTTGGCCAGCATTTAAGTGCCTCTTTTTTTAAAGAGGACAGAGGATTCCTTGAAAAAATCCCTGTTTTTAGCAGTTAGGCCACTTGGTGGGCAATCTTTCTAATTGCTTCATTCAATGAATGGGTCCAGACTTTGGGGGCATCCTGTGGCTGTGGCTATGAAAGCTACCAGATTGAGACATTTTATTAAATCTATATCACCAAGTCACTTGTCCATTTCAGTGAAAGCAATTTTCTTTTTTAGAAAGATTTTATCAGCTGGTCTTAGTTTGCAAACTTCCAGGGTCCTCTCCCAGTCATTTCCCACAGAAGTCATATTGTAGTATATGTGTCCAGGCCACAATATAAGACTGTATGAATTTTAGTAAATAGCCCAGAATAGTACTTTCTCCTGCAGGGTGTTGTCCAACCTGTGAGGGATGTTCCACCTTCATCTTCTTCAGGAATCAATGCTGTTCAGAATAAATAATCTTCATCTCCTCTCCTTACATTTCCAGCAATTGAAGGGTATTTTGGGTTGAATTGATGGAAAAAGATGCAACTGAGATTCACTCTGGCTCACAGGTACTAATTTGTGGTACAGATTACGAATACATCAGAATTGAAATAGTCTTAGATAAGATTTCAAACAACAACAAGAACAATAACAAAACTAATTTTTGGACTTGGCTAAATTAATCCATTTTTCTGATCCCAAAGCTACTTTTCTTTCCATGAATAGAACTATCCTTTTGTTTATTCAAGCCCCAAATGCCAGCATGTCCTTGGCTCCCCTCTCTTCCCAGTTGCCTCTCTTCTAGTAACAACTCACCATTCACCTGGTTAATTTTTGAGAATATTTCAGGTTTCATTGGGATATCACTTGTACAGGAAGGCTTCTCTGATTTTCAGTCCCTCTGGTGTACTTATCCCACAATACTTTCTATATCATATTGTAATTGTTTACTTCCTTATATGCCAAACTCCGGTACCCTACACCATAATCTTCAGAAGGCTGAGATCATCTTTATTTTATTTCTCTAGCACTTAACTAGGCAAATAAGATTTCAAAATATTCAACAAATGCTGGATATTCATTCACTGAATGAATAAATGAATGAACTGGAATAGATCTTGGTTGGAGATGTTCACTGGGAGTGAAGTCTTTCTGGAGCCAGCCTATGCCAAACTGGGCATCTAAAGTATTGTCTGCCTCAAAACAGATAACTTCAATAATTATGTTTAAGGCTCTCCCTGAAACCTTCTTTTTATTTCACTTCTGTATCAGTCAACCTTGCAGCATAACAATAACGTGTTTTGGTCAGCATTCAAGTGGAGCTATTGTGGGCTAATACATATTTAAATAATCATTTTAAAGTATACAGAATAACATTAAGCAGAATACAATATTTTCAGCATTTAGGATTCTTAAATACTGGTATACGCAGAGGGTGTCAAAAATGTATACACATTTTAAGAAAGGAAAAAACTGTATTAAAATTGTGATACTGAATAAGATAAACACAAGTCACATTTGACTCCTGCAGTTACAAGAGATGCTCAAAGTGGTTACCATCAGTATCCAGATGCTCTGACTATGGCAAACATCTCTTAATATTGCTTAAAATATGTATGCATTTTTTGGGCACTGTTGGTATTAATGTCATAGTAAAGAAATATTAATGGCAAAAAATATTAGTTCCTTTTATTAAATAAATGCCACTTATATTATTATAAACACTTATTGAGCACCAGCAATGTGTGAGCCTCTAGGCAGAATGTTGTGTTAGACAAGGTTTCTGCCTACGAACTCAATTTGACAGACAGACAACACACAAACAGTGTAAGACTGGATTATGCTCAACAGAAGGAGGAGCTCTGGGGCCCTCCACATTGCATATAAGTTTTTTTCAAGTGAATGTTAAATGTAATAGTGTAGAGAAGAACATTTAGAAATCTGTCACTTAGAATTATGGGGTTCAGCAGTGTAGGCTTAGGAGTCAGACAGATTTAAGTCTAATACTTGGCCTTCCACTTACCACTTGGAAAAAAATGTAATGATGCTAAGCCTCAGTTTTCAAGGATGCAATGGGATAATAATAATACCTATCTCCTAGACTTATTGTGAAGATTAAGTGGCATTAAATATATTCTTGGAATATTACCTGGTACATAGGAAATGTTCAATAGATGTTAGATACTACAATCCTTTAATCTATCCCCATCATTTTACACAGAATGAAACCAAGGCATCACGATGAACTCACCTATGGTCTCATAGCTAGTTAGTGAAAGGCAGAGGACTATAACCAAGGTCTTCTCATTCCTTATTTTCTCTTTTATTCCTGTTGCCCTTCATCTGCTTGTTTGATGAATATAGCATATGTATGCAAACTGAGGTGGCATCATAACCCAAAAGGAAACAAAGTATCATCCCATGATGACAATGTGTTTTTGTTTGTTTGTTTGTTTGTTTTTTTGAGTTGGAGTCTCACTCTGTCGCCCAGACTGGAGTGCAGTGGCCGCTCCTGGTCACTGCAGCCTTGACCTGCTGGGCTCCGGTGATCCTTCCACCTCAGCCTTCCAAGTAGCTGGAACAACAGGCGCGCGCTACCACGTCCGGCTAATTTTTTGATTTATTGTAGAGATGAGGTCTCGCCAAGTTGCCCTGGCGGGTCTCGAACCTGCGGGCTCAGGCAATCCACTCACCTCAGCCTCCCAAAGCGCGGGATTACAGGCTGAGCCACCGAGCCTGACTGATGGCAATGTTTTTATGAAATAAAAATATTGTTTACTATCTTGTCACTCTTCCTAGTCTCTTTATCAGTTACTAGCAGTGACAAGGAAAAGTAACAGAATTACACAAGCAAAATAATGTCATCATCTGAGGAAAAAGTGATAAGGTTAGAGAGGATGTCATCTGTGTAGACTTGTTCTGTGTGATAAATGCAGTTCTAAGGTGGGTAGTATATGTTTGAAATCAGAAATTATCTCACTGCAGGCAAACTGTGTGGGAAAATGGAGAGGGACAATTTGAGGATCAAAGGGTGCATTCTTTGTCCTTTAGATTTTTAAAAGTCAGTTAATAGAGGTATGCTCAGTTTAGATGTTTATTATTTTCATTTTCTAAGGCTTTTCTACTTTAAAGTGTGAGTTTGGAAAGTGCAAATATCGTAATATGTCAGTGAGGGTTTAGCTCTAGAAATATTTTTCTAGAGAATGAGACACATGATGGGTAAATGAGGTTGACAGGAGGATAATTAGCAAATAATACTTTAAAAATAATAGTTTCCAATTCTGGCAATATTTATTTATTTTTTAAAAAGTTTATTGAGATTTTCATGTCTAGCCTTGACTAGGATATTGGTTTGGGGTTTACTCTTCAGATATAAACATCTATAGAAGTGGACAACATAAACAATGCAACTGTTTTTAGGCACTGGTTAAGAGGCTGTGGGGACTGTGATCCTTAGAGAAGGGAAACTATGTGATAATATCTATGTTAACCACAGCTTTCTGTCCTACGTCATTTTCCTGAGTGTGTTGCAGGTAGGTTGAGCCTGAGCAGAAACCAGAGGTTGTGTCTGAGGAGACATAGCATAAAGTTTGGGGCTGCAGAAATGACTAGAATGTGTGTAGCAGAGACTGGAAATAAGGGGTATGGATGTATGAAGAATACCCTGAAGTCTCTGTGTGAGTTTTGCTCTTATCTTTGAATAAGGGCTGGTCTTAACTGGGAAAACTTCTAAAGGTCCAGTATGCAACAATATGTAATACATGCATATTATAATTACTAGGACAACTGCTAAAAACTTTATTAATAGGTATATAACTGAAAGCAAAATAAAATTGGATACCAAAACATTCAATTAATACAAAAGAAGGCAAGGCATGGGAAAGAAAGGGACAAAGACCAGGGTGGGCAATTGAACTTAAATAGACTTAAAACCAACCACATTGATAATTACACTAAATGTAAATGAATGAAACACCCCACTTTAAAGACAGGGATTGCTGGACTGTGATGAAAAAGGCAAAATCCAAGTATGTACTATTTTAAAAAGATGTCCTTCAACTACAAAGACTAAGATAATAAATGACTGAAAATAAAAAGTGAAAAAATATGCCAGGCAAACACCAAACTATTTAAAAATGTAAGCTCTCAGAAAACTAAGAAGAGAAGAGAACGTTCTCAATCTCAAAAAAAGGCATTTACTAAAAACTTACAGCAAATATATTTAATGGTGATATAGTGCCTTTCCTCCAAGATTGGGAACAAATTCAGAGTATCTGTGTTCATTTTTTTTTTTTTTTTGAGTTGGAGTCTCACTCTGTCGCCTAGACTGGAGTGCAGTGGCTGCTCCCAGCCACCGCAGCCTTGACCTGCTGGGCTCAGGCGATCCTTCCGCCTCAGCCTTCCATGCAGCTGGAACTACAGGCACGTGCTACCACACTCGGCTAATTTTTTTATTTATTGTAGAGATGAGGTCTCTCCAAGTTGTCCAGGCGGGGTCTCGAACCCGCAGGCTCAGGCAATTCACTCACCTCGGCCTCCCAAAGCACAGGATTACAGGCTGAGCTACCGAGCCCGGCCCATTTTTTAATTTTAATTTTAATTTTTTTTGAGTTGGAGTCTCACTCTGTTGCCCAGACTGGAGTGCAGTGGCCACTCCCAGCCACTGCAGCCTCGACCTGCTGGGCTCAGGCAATCCTTCCATCTCAGCCTTCCAGGTAGCTGGAATTACAGGTGCACGCTACCATGCCCGGCTAATTTTTTGATTTACTGTAGAGATGAGGTCTCGCCAAGTTGCCCAGGCGGGCCTCAAACCCGCAGGCTGAGGCAATTCACTCACCTCAGCCTCCCCAAGCAAGGGATTACAGGCTGAGCCATGTGTTCATTTTTAAGCATTATCAGAGGTCATATTCAGTGCAATAGGGCAAGAATAAAAGGCATGCAGGTTGGAAAGGAAATACATTTTTCTGTAGTTGCAGATGACATAATTGAGTTTGTAGAAAATTCTAAGAAATCTATAAAATAACTACTATAACTAATATCTTTTGCCAGGTTTCATAATTGAGTTTTGGTCAATATAAAAAATTTGAAAAAGAAGAACAGAAGAACAATTGATGCTAGAACAGTTGAATAAAACAGTTGTTCTAAACCAGGGGCAATTTTACCCCTGGAGGACATTTGAAAATGTCTGGAGACATTTTTGTTTGTCACAATTGACTGGAGGGCACTACTGGCATCCATTAGGTAGAAGCCAGGAATGGTTTAAGCATCCTACAATGAACAGAACAGCCTTCACAATAAAGTATTTTCTGATCCAAAATGACAATAAGGCCACTTTTGAGAAAACCTGAAATAAAAATAAATCTCCAGTTCTACTTCAAACAATGTATAAAAATTACATGACATGGCTCATAGGCCTAAATGTGATAGCTAATCTATAAAGCTTACAGAAGAAAACATAGGGAATATTTCCATGACATTGGGACAGTCAGATTCTTAGGCAGGACACAAGAAGTATAAATCATTGAAAAATTATCAGATTGGTTTCTTATCAAATTAAAAATGTTTCGCTATACACTGACTTTAGTAAGACAATAAAGTAAGGCAGAGATTGAGAAAAATATTTGCAATATGACAAAGGACAAGAATGTAAATCATTAATGAAGATAAGCCAATAAAAGAAGTCCAAATATTTTTAAAGACACTTCACAAAAGAAAGTATTAAAAGGACAATAAGCATGTCAAAAGGTGCCCAACATAATTGTCCTCAGGAAAATGCCAATTACAACCACAATGAGATACCACTACATGTCCACTAAAATAGCCAAAATTAAAAATACTCATACAGCATCATGACGAAGATGTGGGACGTTTGACATTACTAGTGAAGAATGTAAAATGGGACATCCACTTTGGAATGTTTCCTTTTTAAAAAATAAAAATAAAAATAAAAAGCTCTTAGCAATTTTCCTCCTAAGTACTTATTCAAGAGAAACATAAATATATGGTGAAATAACATGTTCAAGAATGTTTATAGTAGATTTGTTGATAACTGCTAAAAGATGAACACCTTAATGTTCATCAATAGTAACTTGTGGATATTTATACTATGAAATAGTGCTTATCAGCAAAGAATTAATTACTGATGTATGCAAAAATATGAATACATATCAAAAACAGCATATGAATAAAAGAAGTTAAACACTGAAAAGTATATACTGTGTAATTCCAATTATATTAAAGTTTAAGAAATTAAAACTAATCTATGGCAATAGAAATAAAACTAGTGATTGCCAATGTGGAGTGGCTATTGACTAGAAGTGGGCACTAGAGACTTTCTAGGGCTATGGAATGTTCCATATATTAACAGAATATTTGTCACATTGGGACGTATATTTATCAAAACTCATTGAACTGTGTATTTAAACTGTGCATTTCACTCTGTGTAAGTCTTACTTCATTAAAAAGATCAAGTTCAGTAAAAGCATTATTGATATGATACTGTTACTTGCACTGTTGTAGGCAGTAGTGATACAGCATGAATAAAAGAAACAAAATCCTGACTTTGCAAAGCATATATTTATATTGATAGTATGAAAGACAAACTAAAATTGAAGTACAAATAAGGTATCTTGTAGTGAAAAGTGCTATAGAAAAAAATAAAGCAGGGCATGGTGATAGAGAGGAACAGTGATGGTCAGGAAGTACTACTTTGGTTTGGGGAATCAAGGATCATGGTAAAGTTTTATACTATCCACTGTTAGTGTAGCTATAATAAAAGGGTCTACTAATATTTAAAGTAAATCATTAGAACCATTTAGAAATCAGCATAGCAGTCATGTCATTGCATTTGTTCGTACCTTTAACACAATAGTTCCATCTCTTGGGGTTAAAAAAATTTTAAAAAGAGAGACAAGGCTTCATATATGAAGATGCTTATTATAAGGTTATTTATAATATTGAAAATGAAAGTTTACATTATTAGAAACTGGTTGGGTGGAATGTAGAATATTTAATCAATAAATATTATGCAGGCAATATAATTGTACTTATAAAGATTAAGTAGTAATATGGAAATACTTACAATGCACTATGTTTGAAATCAGAATGTGAAATTCTACCTAAGTTTTAATTAGACTACAATAATATTATGCATGGACAAAGACTGAAAAGAAATAAGAATACATCAAAATTTCCTATTTGGATGAAAAATTTTCTTTATGGGGTTAGGACTGTAGACAAAAATTTACTTTAGTTTTGTTTAGTGTTATATTTGTACTGCTATGTTGTTTGTTTAATAAATATATGTGCACTGAACAGTCAAAAATTCTAAAGATATACTAAACTAACCACAATCTTGCAAACTATCAAAAAACAGTAACTCAGAGAGAAATATAAAGGATAAAGAGAATTGAGAGCTGACAATTTGATGACCTAGTCACAATTTTTGTTGTCCTCTACAATTCTTTTTGAGCCTTATTTTGGTTGTATTATATCAATCACGCATCAACAACCTACCACTAAATATTTTTTTCAACTAAAACACTCTCTCTTTTCTTCCCTGTTTTGTTTTAAGTTTAAGTGAATAGCTATTGTTTTGAGTAGACAGTATGGTGTATAAGAATAATCACCACCTTGTATGATGTACAAGTGTTCCCTCTACTTGGTGAGACCACCAACCCTAAGTCCTGGATTCCTGCATTTGATCTAGCTTGGCCAATTATTAGGGTATCTGTAAAGGCTGTACCACACAGGCTCTATATTATCTAAGTAGGCCAAACCTTTCTGCAAAAATTGATGCATATGCTGGAGGGAGAGGATCTATCTCCTGAGACCACATGCAAGGAGAACAAGATCTGGAACAGCTGGGTGGGGGCAGCCATCTTTGCCTCCGCTTGAATAAGCCTGTGGTGAAGGAAAACACAGAAGAAAGTAAAACTGAGAGAATCAGAGAGCTGTTTAATGACCTCTTGGATCCAGCCTGATCTTAAACTTTTTAATTATGTGAACAATTAAATAGTACTTCCTTCTTTTTGTTGTCGTTTTGTTGCATAAGCTAGTTTGAGAGACTTCTACTAGTTTGAGAAGTGTCTGTGATTTGTACCCAAAGGAGACCTGACTAATACTGCTGGCCTATGAATGCTGTTTTGAGAAGCTTCCCGACAAGAGTTCTAGAAGGAGCCTGCAGGCGGTAGTCAATGACCTTACAAAACAGTAGGAGTTTGATTGACTTTTTGGAAGAATGAAAAACTGAACATGCTCGTTCTCATTCTCAAATCTATTGGGGAAAAGCAGATGGATCCGGCAATCTCCTATAATTGCTTACTTGGCTACATCACTAAAGACTACAGGGATTTGCCATTTTATGAAATTAAAAGAAGAAACAACAGGGGCCATTATCTAACTTCTGAAAAAGAGGAATGACCGCAGGTTCTTAGGGCCCAGCAGGAAAGAGGTCATAATCAGTCCATTAGTCTTACAGTAGTTAAAAGTTGCATGCTTTGTGCCTTGCAGTGGTTAGCATCAGCTATTTTCTAGCTTCCACACAAGGAGGCTTTCCACATTTTCTGGGCAAAGAGTTTAGGATCTCAAATGTTCATCTTTCAATTTTGATCTCTTCAGAGAAGAAAAATAGCTATATTATAACATTGACCCCAAAGAAATGTTTGGTCTGAAATCTGATTTGAGAGGTCTGAAAAATTATAAGCCATACTGGTTAGAAGCAGATACCCTGCAGAGAACCCTTAAGTTGGGCTATCTTATTTCTTTAGTTTTAACAAGGCAGCACTCAGATTGGTACGTGCCGAGCAATGGCTCAGTGACATCCTGAGTCTGAAAGAGAAATGTCAGGAGGTTAAGGAAACTGGAGAACTCCACAGGAGGACAATCCAATAGGAATTGTCTCTCTTTTTTCTTTTCCTTTTTTTAAAAGATGTGGGGTACAATTCAGTGTTAGGTATACACATGTTGATTATGCAGTTACCCTTGTTAATAAGGTGTGCCCCTCCCACCCCTAGCAGTTTCCCTCAACTGCCACTCCCATCCCCCCATCCCTGGCTGTTTCCCACTACTGCCAGAGATTGTCTCTCTTTACCCATCATTTACTGTGTGTCCTTCAAAGACACCCTTTCTAGTATAATTACCTTTAAATCTTATAAGTGTTTTCCTATGTGTATACACAATTTTTGTAATAAGTATTTTTAATAATTGCCTGCTATTTTTATCTATGAAAGTAATTTTTATATTTTAGATAAAAATCACTGTGAGAAATGATTAAATATGCTGAACCTCTTACACCAGTGATCCTCATCCCTAAGTGTGCCTCAGAATAATACAGAATATTGGCAAATGCCTTGCCTTGGGTCCTATAACTATATTCTCTTTCCTCCCATATATGTGCATATCAGTGCTTAGCCAGACCCAAGAGGGCCCCTCTGCAGATCTCTGGAGCTCTCTCTCTCCTCTCTCCAGCTTTCTCCTTCCCAGTTCTCTTCCCCAATATTTCTAGCCACTGTGGTTTCTCTGAACTTCAACCTTTGTCTCCTCAACTCACCAGGACCAAAGAGCTCTGTTTGGATTTCCTCTCCTTGTGCAACATACCACATAAAAGGTGCTTCTATCTAGGCAGTAATCTGTGCAATAGTGTTTGCTTTCCTTCTCCCTGCATCACAGTGCAGTTTCTTGTCCAACGTCTAAAAACCATGGTTTCATGTATTTTTTTTTTCTTGGTGTTCTGGTTATTTAAGGTGGATAAAATAAACTTGGTTCCCCTCTTATTTCATCCTGGCTGGCAGCTGAAGTGAGTCCATTTATATTTAACATAACTACTAATATGTTTGAATTTATTTCTGCCAACTGATTCTGTTCTTTCTACTCCTTGTTCTTTTTCTCTCCTTTCTTGATACTTGTTTTCAGACTTTTTTTATAGGAAGCCCTGGAGGAAGTTCTTAAAGACCACTGTTGGCAGTATGTATAAGGGATGTATATACCTGTAGGTAGGTGGTCCCACAATATATATTGTTTGCAAAAAGAGTGCATTGCAAATAAAAATTGAAAAACAATTAGTCAAGATCATTTGTGATAGTTATATAGCTAATTAGACAGTCAATTCTGTTCATCCATTTAATATTTATGAAACATACAGCTATTAAGGACAATGTCAATTTGTGTTAGTTCTCTCAGGGAGTGTATCTCTGTAATAGGCTGCAAGGATTATTCAAATTGAAATTTTCAGGTATCGTTTTTAGCCTGTTATCATGTTGGTTTTCTGTGATCATATTTGTCCCTGTTTACATAGATCTATATTTGTCTCCTATGCTAGGCTTGGTGAACGAAAGGACAGGAATTTAGGTACCAGCATGTTATAGGTACCAGGGAAGCATTTAATTTATTGAATTGCACAGAACTGTGGGAGTAGAATGGTAAACATATTGTTGAAAAGGGAAAACTCATAGTTTCCCCAAAATTCTTCAGGGAAAAATTTGACCCTGCCTTTTATTTATCACTTCAGTCCTGTTAAATGTAGGGCTTTCAAGATATTAATACAACTGCATCTATTGCATCCCTGTTTAATGTAATTCGGCATTATTTATAAGTCTGTTATTTAAATGAATGTTAGCTTCCCTTTTTATAGACTTGACCTGTGTTTATACAGTGCCAAGCACCTATGTCAGAATCAATTGCAGATGCTTGTTAAAGATACAGATTTTCCTGACCCGCACCCTAGAACTATGTAATCAAACTCTCTAGGGAGTGTTGCCTGGAATTTACATTTTAAACTGGTGGTCTAGGCATATTTACTGAGGAAAATAAACCAACTTCACCAACTGTGTTCCGTGCCCTGGTCATGCAGAGGATAAAAAGCTGTCCTAGAATAACAGTAGCTTATTTATTTAGGAGTAAGGTCATTTCAAAACCTACCTCTTACTGTACCGCCATTTTTAGAGATTAGAAAATCGATCATAATTAAGACTATCAAATGAAAATGAGGTGCACGTGTGGGTTCATCAGCTAAGCGCTTTTCTTACTAATGAGAATAAACTCCTAGCTGTTTCAAAGCAAGACTCTTTAGCATAAAATGCTTGGATCAGACATCTTTGCCACCTCCATTAACTCAGCTAAGTCTTCAGAAATGGGCTATAATGCAGCCAAGAACTAAAGAACAATCTTTTTTGGTTTATTTCCATGGGCCAACCTGGACTTATTCTGTGGCTTGAGTGGGTCCTTGGTAAAACGAAGGCTGGGCTGTGAACTAAATTGGAGTTGACATGAGATTCATGGGCTGGACATATAACTTACTGGCTTTTTGACCTAGAGTAAGTCCATCACTTTCATTTGGCTTTAGCTCCTCTGAAAATAAACAGAATCATGCCTTACCAACTTCATCAGGCTGTTATGAATATCCATGAGATAATACCTCATAATGGCTCCTGACATCTCAGTGTCTAGGCGATGGAAATTTCTTCTTATGATTTTGACTTCTCACATTTTTAAATATAACTGTCCTTTCTCCTGTTCTCCTACTGCTCTGTATCTTACCAGGTGTAAGTTGAGGTAAGAAAGAAAAAGAATCGTTTGATCAGGCATATGAATACATGATAAGGTATTAGTCCATTAAGCTAAAAGCTTTAAGCCAGCAGTGATGTATTTATGCATTTATTCATTCATTTGATAAATATTTGTTAACCACATACCAGTAAAGATATATTTAATTTTCTTTTAGAGTCTATGTATTCGAAAACAAATATATATATTTGATATGAGTGAAAAGTTCATTAAATATAAATTCAGTGTATCCAGACTCTAGGTGGTAGCAGTGACTGAATGGCTGAGTGAGGACATGAGCTGTGCCTATGGGAATGTTACAGAAGTTGGCCTAAGGAAAGGTTACAACACGACTATTAGAACAACAAAAGACTTATCAAATTGAAGTCATGTTCAAGGGGAAATCATGCTTGAGTGATGAATGGCAACCTACCAATCAAAGTAAATTCCCATGTCCAGGGTAGGAGGGAGGGAAATTTTTAGTTTCCTCTTTCCACATCAAACCTACCTCCCCGTCCACCCTCTTCTTTGCGTATTTACCCACCTGCCCTCTAAAAGATGAAGAGTTGCCACCTGATTCATAGTGACTTTTTTTCAGATTAGAAAATATAGTTTATTTAAAAATAAATTCGGGAGAGAGAGAGAGAAAGAGGAGATTCACCTCCCCAAGGTAGGGAAGGGGGCCAAAGCCAGGAAGCATGAGCCATAGCTCAAAGAGTACATGGCCACACCAGAGTCTAGCAAGGCAATGGCCCATAGTGACCTTTTAAGGGATTGGATCCACTTCCTGTTTCTTGCTCCCACGTGATAAGCAGGTCTAAACAGGGTGTGGCTCTTTGGGGCTGGCTAGGTAAACTAAGCTCTCATTTCTTGCTACCTCTTCCACACGTGCAGCTATCTAGATAAATTAAGCCAGATCTAGTCATTTTTTTCCCTTCACCCTGCCAACTTCCCTCTTTTTCATGGTCAGCTAGATGTGATGAGATCAAAGGATTTAGATTTGGAGGTGCTAACACCTATTAATCTTTGAGTCTAAGTAGTGTAAAATCTATCTTTTACTAGTGGTTGTACAAATTTAGGTTTGGAATATAATTAGAAAGCATACTAATGACAAGGCCCAAATGCCATAAAGAAAGAAAAAGGAAAAGAAAAGAAAAAAGACAGATAGTGTAAAAAGATCCCAAAAAGAGAAATTTAGAAGTAAGACTTCATAGTGAAATATAGTTGCCTAAATATTGCTTTATTTCACTTGGTCTGTCAAGGCAAGTTAAATAGTCCCAGTCAGACACCTTAGAACTAAGACTTCAGAACTACTGTATTGAAATTTGAGGCTGAGTGTAAAGTTATAGCAGCTAATACAAATATGAGCAAAGACTGAACTAAAAATTATAATTTTAAAAAGGAACATATTCTTCAAAGCAATAAAATTATGCGATGTACAAAAATACATTTAACAAAAATGCATAAAGATTTTATGAATAAAATTATAAGACTTTATTTTGGGGAGAAAAGTGCTATATTCCTGAAGTAAAATATTCAAAATCATAAAGATATTAATTTTCTTTAGGATATACATCAAATGAAATTGCAAGATAATTTTATTAAAATTTTTCATAAAGCTTATAAACAGTTCTTAATATGAATATGGAAAAAAGAAGAGCCAAGAATAGCCAAGATGATTTTTAAAATAAAGAATTACAGTATGATTTCATTCTTCTGAATGTGGTTAGTCAGTTTCCACAGTGCCATTTGCTAAATACGGTCTCCTTTCCCCCAATGATTGTTTTTGGTGACTTTGTCAAAGATGAGTTGGTTGAGAAACCATGTTTTTACCTCCAGAATCTCTGTCCTGTTCCACTGGTCTATGTGACCTATTCCTGTATCAATACCATGCTGTGTTGGTTAGTGTAGCCTTATAATAAAGTTTAAAGTCTGGAAGTATGATGCCTCCCACTTTTTTCCTTTTGCTGAAGATTGTTTTGGATATTCGTGCTCTTTTTAATTTCCATATGAATTTCTGTACTGCTGTTTCCAAGTCTGAGAAGAATGATGCTGGTACTTTAATGGGTATTGTATTAAATCTGTAGATGGCCTCAGGTAGGATGGACATCTTAACAATATTAATTCTTCCAATCCATGAGTGTGGAATGTTTTTCCATTTGCTTGTGTCATCTTTGATTTCTTTGAGCAGTGTTTTGTAGTTTTCATTGTAAAGGTCTTTGACTTCTCTGGTTAGAAAGATGCCAAGGTATTTTATTTTATACTTTTGTGTGGCTATTGTGAATGGGATTGTGCCTTTTATTTGGCTCTCCACCTGTTTGTTGTTGGTGTATAAGAATGTGACTGTCTTTTGCACATTCATTTTATATCCTGAGACTTTGCCAAAGTCCTTTATCAGTGCAAAAAAATTTGGGGTTCTTTTCAAAATGCCAACATTGTTATTCTTATAATTTATTTTTTCTCATTGTCACAAGAGTTGACTTGGACAATGTACATTAATTATAT
>CAUYQG010034079.1:0-26403 GCA_963574415.1 Tarsius wallacei | reverse complement strand
TGAAGTTAGAGTTTTGGTTGTCTTGCTTTTCCTTCTCCCTTAGGTGATTTTTTTAGGCTGTTAACTTGTGATCTTTCCATTTTCTTCATGTGTGTTTGTAGAGATATGAATTCCCCTCTTAGTACTGATTTCATGGCATCCCAGAGGTTTTGATAAGATGTTTCTCCATTTTCATTTGTTCCCAGGTATCTTAATCTCTGTTTTGATTTCCATGTTGACCTAGGAGTTGCTTAGCATCAGGCTGTTTAGTGTCCATGTCTTTGTGGGTTTTGGTGGAACTTTGTTGGTGTTGATAATTATTTTTAGTCCACTGGGGTCTGAGAAGATGCATGGCAGGATTTCAGCCTTGTGAAATTTGCTTATACTCTATTTATTGCCAAGGATGAGGTTGATCTTAGAGTATGTTCTATATTATGATGAGTAGAATATATATTCCGTGGTTTTGGGGTGGAGTGTTCTGTAGGTACCAATTAAGTCCATTTGATCAAATGTCGCGTTGAGGCTTTGGATCTCCTTTTTGATTTTTTGTTTTGATAATTTGTCTAGGGTCATGAATGGGGTATTTAAGTCCCCAGCTATGATAGTATTAGAGTCAATACCTTTTTTAAGTTTACCTAGAAGATGCTTTATGAAAGTTGGTGCCCATATTTTGGGTGCATATATGTTTAGGATGGATATTTCTTGTGATGGATGAACGTTTTATCATTATGTAGTGGCTTTCCATACCTTTTTAAATTTTTGATAGCTTAAAAGTTATTTTTTCTGACATTAAGATTGCAACTCCTGCTTCTTTTGTGTCCCGTTTGCCTAAAATTTTGTTTCCCATCCTCTTACATTGAGACTGTGAGTACCCTTTATGGTGAGATGAATCTCTTGGAGACAGTATATTGTTGCCTCATGATATTTTATCCATTTTGCCATTTTATGACTTTTCAGTGGTGCATTTAGTCCATTAACATTCAGGCTAATTATAGAAATGTGAGAGTTTATCCCTGTAATGAGGTTCTTATAGAGTTTGTTGTTATTGCTGCTGTTTGTTTTCTTTATTTTGGTTTTTGGGTTGATTCATGTGTGTTTTTAATCTTTTTCCTGCATTCTTGTGAAGGGCATTGCCATTCTTTTTTTCTGTGTTTACTGCTTTGTTTCTTGTAGAGCTGGTCTGGAGGCAGCATAATCTCTTAGGAGTTGAATGTCTGGAAAAGATTTTAATTCCCCATCATTGATGAAGCTTCGCTTAGCTGGGAAGGTAATTCTTGGTTGAAATTGTTTATCTTTGAGAACTTTGAAAATTGGGCTCCAAGCTCTCCTCGCATGAAGTGTTTCTGTGGATAAGTCTGCTGCTATTCTAATTGGTCTTCCCCGGTAGAGAGTCTGACCTTTTTCTCTTGCTGCCTTTAGAATTTTTTCTTTTATACCTACTTTGTGTAGGTGAATTACTATGTGTCTAGGAGTTGGTCTATTCATTTGTTGTCTTGCATGGGTTCTCTGACTCTCTTGTGTTTGAATGGTTGCATTATGGATGAGATGAGAGAAGTTTTCTTGGATAATTTCATGGACTGTTTGTTCCAGGGTGGTCTCTATCTCTCTTTCTGCCTCAGGGAGTCCAATTAATCTTAGTTATGGCCTCTTGAAATAATCATTCATCTCTTGAAGGTTTTGCTCTGCCTTTTTAGCCTTATTGTCAATGTTTTTTAACAGTTTGGGTTAGTTCCATACTTTGGTCCTCAAGCTCTGAGATTCTTTCTTCTGCTTGGCTAATTCTGCTTTCCATGCTTATCAGTTTGTTATTTATTTCATTCACTGTATTCTTTATTGCTGTTATCTCAGTTATCAAACCCTTCATTCTTTCTTCTTGTCTCTCCTTGATTTTATTTATTCTCTCTATTAATGTCTTGATGTCTGGGTTTATGGTTTGAGACCAGTCATTCTGGGGGCTCTTCGTTGTTTGTGTTCCAAAGTCTATATTCTCAGTGGCTGACCTCTCATGGGTCTGTGAGAGACCCGTATTCTTCTTTTGGTTTTTCTTTATTTGTGTAGATTTTCCTCCCTCCTTTCTTCCCCCCTCTTCTTTAATTCTGTTGTCCAGGGGTGGGGATAGCTTTTACTTCTGCTTGCTCAATCTCCTATTCTTCCTTATGTGGATCCCCCTGCTTTGTTCAATTCTGAAGCTGAACTGTGGGTGGGAGCTGTGCTTTTTGCAGTTTTGAGATTTATTCAAGGGAGGAGCAATGATTAAGAAATTATCTGCAGATCCTCGTATCCACTGACAGGTGTTGGACCCCCTGGAACCCACTTCCCACTGCCTTATGATCTGTCCATACAGTGGGGATATACATTTTCTCCCTGAAAGCAAAATGAGGTAAGAAAAAGAATGGAAAAAGGAAGGAGGAGGATGAGAGGAGGGTGGAGAGAGAGAAGAAGAAGAGGGAAAACAGACAGGCATACCAACTAACAGATGAAAAGAGCCACAAAGACAGAAAAGATTAAAAAAAAACTAAAACATACAATCATCCAAATACAGAAACTGACAAATGTGAGAAACCCTCTACTGATGTACTCTCCCTTAAAAATACCAGTACACAAATGGAAACTCTTTTAAAAAGCAGTAAAATAACAGAAACAAAGCAAGTATGAAAATGTAATCAAAAACAGAAAGAGAGAGAGAGAAAAAAATGAAAACTAAAACCAAACAAACAAAAAATGAGCAAATAAACAACAACAACAAAAAACTCGCTCTGAGGTTGTTCCTGTAAGTCCAACTTCCTTTCAGCTCTGCTTTCCAGCCCCTCCCCTCTGCTCTCAAGGCAGGCTGATAAGGTTGCTTTCAACATGAGTCAGATGCCCTAGGCCTACTGTGGGAGGAGGGTGAATCAGATCTGGACTCACCCGTCTTGCTGCCTGTCAAGTTTCCCACTCAGATCTGATGTGTCTGTCTGATCCAGCATGGGGGAGGAGCTTCTGTCTTCCTAAGTTTGATGAGATTACCTCCAAGTCCTAAATTGGAAGCTGGATGAAACTGGGGGGGGGGCAATGCAGGTCTCTGCCTGGGTCCAGGACAGAGAAAATGGCTCTGGTTGGTGTTTCCTCACCAGTGGTGGGGCTTCTCTCCAGTTCTCCCTGATCTTCTCTCTCCATGGATCCAGGGCTCCAGCTGCTTTGCTGTCACAAACGATGGTGTGGGCTGTGCACCAGGTGATGAGAATCAGCTGTATTTGGCAGGCTTTTCTCAGGAGAGTCCCGTGAGCAGAAGACAATCCTGAGTGCTGGTGGCTTTCATCTCAGGGTTTTGGGGGAGTTGCAGTCATCTCCGGAAGAGAGCATGGAGGAGAGCATCGGGTTCATGAAACCAAGTTCTCCCTCAGACGGACTTTCATTCACCCACCAGCACACATCCACTCATGCAGGGAGTCTTTATGGACTCCGCTTTTGCGGAGACTCTCACTGTCCGACCTATCCCATTGCCATCTTGCCAGAAATCCTGTTATTTATTTCATGTACTGTATACAAACAAGCAAAGAAACAAACAAAAAAACCAAGAAAAAACAAAGACATACAAACAAACATGCAAACAAACGATCAAAAAAGCCTGATGATGCACTCGCCCTCAAATATACCCATACGCAAACAGAAAAACTAAAAAACACCAAAAGAAAAAAAAAACCAAAACCCCACCAAAAACAAAACAAGTACTAAAACATAAAGAAAAACAGATTTTTTTTAAAAAAAAAAAAGAGCGCCCTCTGTGGCCGTTTTTGGAACTTCACTTTTCCCAAGCACCACCGCTGCTACTGGGCGACTTGGGTAGGGAGCTTGCTCAGGTCTCCAGCCCTGCCCCTCCGCTCTTGGCTCAGGCCAGTGGGATGGCTCTTAGCCCCCCGGACTACTGTGGGAGGAGGGTGAATCAGATCCCTGCTCACCCAACCTGTCTGTTGCTGCCGCCAAGTCCCCCACTCAGATCCAATGTGTCTGTGCCTGGTCCTGCATGGGGATGGGGTGTCTGTCTCTTCGTGTCCGCTCCTGAAGTTTCCTCTCTGGTCAGCAATGGTCTGGTCCATCCCAAGGGGTTGCGGAGATCACTGCTGGGTCCCAGGTTGGAGGCTGAACAGAGCCAGGGGGCCGATGCAGGTCTGCCCCTCCTGGGACAGAGAAAACGGCAGCAGTTGGTGTCTCCTCCAAGGTGGCCAGCCTCAGCTCCCAGTTTCCTTGCTGCGCTGTCTCCACGGTTCCCTCTGCCAGTGCCCAGCCCACTGCCTCGGGTGGTGGCTTGGGCCAGGTGACAGATGCTGAGAGCAGCTGACCTCGCTGTCTTCTCTCAAGAGACAGCCAAGAATGGCTGATGATCCTGCATGCCAGGAGTTCTGATCTCAGGCCAGTGGTGGTTTGCAGCTGCCTCTGGAGGGGAGCCCCAGGAAGGAGTCTCCCCTCAGACAGACTTTCACTCACCCAGTAGTGCTCACCCACTCACGCAGACTGTGTTTATGGACACTCGACTTTGCAGAGACTTTCTAGCTCCCACCAGTTCCCTCACCATCTTGCCTCTCTCTCTCCATGTGTCTTCTATTCTGAAAAGTACATGAATAGTCTCTACTCAACTCTGAAATGGAATTATTTCATCAAGCAACCAATCAAAGCACAAAAGATAAACTGCTTAAGAATGGAACAAAGCCAAAGCTTTAGCCAAGCATAATATTACCCCACTCCTTCAATAATGTCATGCTTAAAATGCTGAATCTCTGTTTATAAAGAGTGTGATGCTCCCATTAAACCTGCATTTTGGCTGTTGAGTTTCTAAAAAATTTGTTTTGATGACAAATATTCATTAGTCTCTTCTGGCAACCTTCATATCACTGTACTCTTACACAATGTCCTATTGTTTGTTTTTAAATTTTTTATTAAATGAGCGTTGTTCTTGTCATGATTTAAGCATCACATATATTCAACATCTACAGAATCCTCCACTTTCCTATGGCACTATTAGTGTGTCTTAAGCTATTCATCTGAATCACCATGAAGAGAATCTTTGAAGACTTCTTGGAGATGCTTGAGGCAAATTTCCAGCTTTCATCCATTCCCATGAGATCATTCTTTTTCCCTAAGGTGAATCCTGAGAAGTCAGGGGCTGTAGGTGCCTTCCTTGAAGTCCCATAAATGAGAACAGTTGTAAAGTACCACAGCAAGAGAGACCTTCTCCTTGCAGCCCTGGGATATGAGCCTTGGCTTTGCCCTCAGACCATGCATTGGTCTCTTACAAGGCCCACCCCACACGAGCTGGCTGCACTCTCCCTAGATCTCCAAGCTACATTCCTGGACATATATTTTTTTACAACATTTTAACTTGAAATGCAAACAATCTGCTTGTAATGAGGACCAGAAGTCGTATGTGAATTTAATTTGCCAGAGAAAACCAGGAAAGACATTTCTTTACAATGAAAGCTCTTACTTCGAGGGGCTAAGTGCTATACCTCACACCTTGGAGCAGGTGTATACAGTTGTGGAAGAAGCTTTGGGGGAAAATATTTCGCCAATCAGATTAGGAAGGCAGCAGCACAACAGAGTTGGGAGGGTATAGGATATACAGTCGAATCATCTGGCTCTCATTCTGCCCCTACATGTTCAATCTGCACAGCTTTGGGAAGTAACTGCATCCTCACGAATTCGACTCTTTATCTGTAAAATAAAGATGACTCTAATAATTCTTTCCACCTCACTGAATTGTGGTGAGGATTGGCTGAAATATAGTAAGACATACTTAAAACACCCCATGCTCATTTATTGCCTGCTATTTTAGATTGCTCGAGTAAATCCTTCTTTTCAGACTCCCTAAACATTTCCATCTTGGAATTAGGAGTTTGTACACTGAGCACCAAATGTATACCTAAGATGGTCTTAGCCTTAAAGACCTCATAATCTAGTCATGGAGAGGCTTTAGACACAAAGGGAACAGATGCTGAAAAAATCAGGACACTGTTGTATAATATAAGGCCAGTTAGGCTAAACCCCTGCTGCACAGATACATACGTAAGAGAGGTGAAGAGTGGACAGAGCTGAGGTCTGGAACAGCAAGAGGGAAAAACTATGAAGGAAGTGCAGGAGCTGGAGAATGGTTTGGGTTTTCAGAGGTGGAGCCAAGGGAGAGCTTGTCCCTTAATGGAGCCACTCCTGAGTTGAGGTCAGAAAAGAATGACAACCTAAATGAAAAGAAGCAAAAAGACCAAATAAAAAATGTAGGTCTTAGCAAGAGAATCCCTAACTTCCTAGAAAAAGGTGGAGATACTGGCAACTATAGAAGAAAACACTTTCATTGCAGAAGGACATTCTAAGGGCTCTGATCCACAAGCTTGGTCAAGAGGCAGAGTGATACCAAGAACAATCCTCATGCATGTAATGCTATCACACAAACAAAGGAGAAACATTTTACTAGAAGATTTCATTTCGTGTTTTAAAATGTCCATGTCTTTTTAGAAATGATGAACATTTGGGGGTGTGTAAAATGTGCAAGTTATTATTTGAAGGTGGTCACATACATTATGTAATCTAAAACAGCTACCCAACGAACTAAGTATTTTTGTATGCCCATTTTAGAGACGATAAAGCTGAAGCTAGAGAGCAGTAGATTAACTTGCCAATGTAAGTGCCGATTCAGAATTTCAAGAGGCATGTTTTCAATCATCTTGATAAATATTTCTTGCTTTTTTTATTTTCACAAGGTGATTGTTCATTCAGGTGTTGAAAGGTTACAAAAAATGTATGGGAGCAATATCTATTCTGTAATTCTGCTTACTTTGTAAACTGGGATAACGTAGCCTCCACCATTCTATTTTAGTGGTGTAACACTCTAGCACTAAACAATGTAGTCATAGAGCATGGAACATGCTCTTTAGGAGTTTGATTTGAAACCCACTGCTGAGCAAATTAGAACTTGGAGAAAGGTAAATGCAAGGATTTTTGCCTGGCACCAAGAACATTCCTGGCAGTAAATTAATTGACTTTATCTAGCATTTTGGCAATGCCAAGGGCTAGAATCCCAGACAGCACTAGGCAAAGGACCGCTGGGCTTTGTGACATCCAGTCAACCATTAAAAACAGCTGGGTAAAATATGGTTTTAACAATCCCAACTTTTTTAAACATTGCCCTGAGTTCCAGCTGGAAGCTGTGAATTTTTCTGCCTCTGTTCCAACCACCAGACTGAAAATCTTCCAATGTCAAGGAAAAACCACTCAGCCCTCCCACAGCAGCCTCTTCCTCTTCCTGAAAATTGTATGCAGGCAGCTTTAGCCTAAGCAGCTTATGTAATGGAGACCAGAGAGGCTAAAACATGTGAGGTTTTGTTGACAAAGTATTTTCTTTCCATGGACCCAGACTCCGTTTCTCATCCCTGGAGGTACTTTTGTGTTCCCGAAATGTATCCGTGGGCCATGGCACAATTCGGTGTGGCTGAAATTTTTTTCAGGAAATATGTGCACTTTGTTGTTGTTGTTTTGTTTTTCTAGAAGTGTTTAAACTTTTGCAGAAACTTCTTTTTGTTTTGCTAAGGAGCACCTTTCTAAACCAACAACACAGCAAAGTGGGGAAAATTCAGACAGCAGGCCATTAAAGCAGTCTTCTTTCCCCAAGACTAGATTAGTGAAGATATTGAATTTTTTAAGTCCTAAGAGAAAATTACCATCCCCAGAAGTCTTCATTTAGACTTTTTGTTTTTCTGTAAGCAAGGCCTTTCCATCCGAGGAGGCTCTAGGAAAATGAACCTATTTAGACAAAACTATTTAGCCCCTCACTCAATTGGATAGGAAGATTCTAGTGTCCCAGTGCCTTCTGTAGACTGTGAATCTGCAGTGAGGGAAGAAGCTAACTAGTGGAGAAGGGTGAGTAATCACCACAAGTGAAAACAAGCACCTGGGGAGTCACAAGCCACACTCCATTCTGACTCTGGCCCCTGGGTGGAGGGAAAAGGTCTGGGACATGTCAGTAATTAAGTAAGGGGAAGTTCATGTCCAGAGACGAGTAGTGAGGAGCAAATGCTGCAGACAGATCCCTGAGAAATAAATAATTCCTTAAAAGGTGTGGGAAATGAAGAGCAAAGATGATTTGCTCAGGGATCCAGCCGGAGCCTCTTACACTCAGTGACACTTCACAGGGAGAGAGTTGGTGTTTTAGGATCTTCCTGTTTTCCTTTTTGGCCACAATGGACACATTTTAAAGGGGGTTCAGAACAACAAGCTCCTTCCTTTGCCTGTATCCAAATAAATGGAAGCGATGAGGATCAGATTATTCATGGCCTACACCCGTCTGCCTAGTATCAAATTAACAACAGTAAGAAGCCTCTTCATCTAGGTTATTCAGATAATTATGTCAATTCTTCCCTTCTGCTGGGAGGCTCTATATCAAACAATGCTTTCTACTTTTGCCTCTAAACTGAAGGGCCAACTTAAAGTGTGCTGTGGGACGTGTGGTGAGGGAGAGGGAGGGACAGAGTAGAGGAAGAAAGGTATTCTTTAGGAAACTCATTGCAAAATTCTAGTGAGCAGGGATGGCTATGCCGATTTAAAAGTAGGGGTCAGGGCTCTCTCGCAGTATGTATTCATCTACCAAGCAATGGCATGGATCCTTCTGGACTATAGAACCTCCTTATAATGTAAGAAGACCAACCATCCCAGTTTTCCTGGGAGTATCCCAGTTTTAGCACTAACAGTTTTGTCTTTCCAGAACCTTTCCTGGAATTCAGAAAGTCCTGATGGCAGTGGGTATGGAAGATTAGGGTGAAAATATAAAACTCTCACAGTGGCCAAAAAAATAAGAGCATGAAAGCCACACTACTTTTTGTGTCAAGTGAATGAGAAACAAATGATCTGCTTTCTGTAGTGGCCGCTGCCGCTTGTCTTTCTCCCATGCCCGCTAGTCCTGGCAACCATTATTTGCAGTTCACAAAGCATAATGAATCATCTGTGTTGCATTACTTCAAGTGATGAGACTTAACTGTGCAACTTAAGTGCAGTGTAATCATGAACACTCACAGGCCACAATGTCTGTGGATTAACTACAGGGCTTTGCATTGTGGTCACGGCTAGTTTAATTTTTTAACGTTGTGACTATTTTGACCATGTTTTCTAGGAGTTCGGATAATGAAATGAGAACAATTACAATACCTATACCAGCATGACTTGGAATCTCCAAAAAAAGGCTAGATGACTCCACTGTTTTAATGAGAGATGAAAGGATACATACAACTGTACTAGGGAGGCAAGTCACCAAAACAGAGTACACTGCACAATCCGTAGAAAAGAATTTGGTAGTTGGGCATGATGAAAAGACAATTCTGATGAAAGCACTTACTTGGAGATGGAATCTCAAAGTCCAGGACAAGCCCAGCAAGTATCAGGTTATGAGAAGACCATATGACTTTCATCTTGGGGACTCTCTCCCTCTTCAATAACTCACCCTGAAGGAAGCCAGCTACCATGAAGTAAGGACTCTCAGGCTGATTATAAAGAGGTCCACGTGATGAGAAACTGCCAGCAACCATGTGAGTGATCTTGAAAGTGGAGCCTCCTTCACAGAGCGGTGAGGTGACTACAGCCCTGACTGCCAACTTGGCTGCTATCTTGTGAGAGACCCTGCCCAGAGGCACTCAGCTAAGCTGACCACGGAAACTTTGAGATAATATGTGTTTACTGTTTTAAGCCACTACATTTGAGGTAATTTGCTACATAGCAATAAAAAACTAACACAATGGACTTCTTTCTCTAAGTCTTCTGTCACAGCCCACACACTTGCCAGCATTTGCAACCCATCCTGGTCCTCTTTCCTCCTGTCACATAGAACAGATACGCTGCTTCTCTGAGTCCAATTATCCCACTAATGCTCTGAACCCATCTCCTCCTGCCTCTTCAGGGACCTCACCCTACCAATTAGTCATTCCCTCTGTCCTGAATTGCTAGCGTCTCCCTCTCCGTTTTTATTGTCATAACATTGAAAGGTTGTTCAAAACTTTTCCACAATGAACCCATCCTTAACTGACATTTCTCTCTAGTGATTTTTCTACCGTATCTCTTCCTCTTCAGAGTTGAACTTGTTAAAATAATTACCTCAATTTTCTCATCTTCCATTTACAAATGCCATATTGCCTCTACTTGAAAGAAATAAGTTTAATCTTGTCTAGATTCCATAAACTTAACTTCCACGGCTTATTGTACATTGAATGCCCTACATTGACCTCAAACTCAAACTATTAGAAACAAGCCATTTTTCCTCACACACCCGGTGTCCTCTTGTTTCTCTCTTCCTCAGGAATGGCCCCACCATCCACAGTGTCTGAAGTTTTGTTGCCGTTCTCCCACTCTGCTACCCTGTGCCCATACAATCACCAATCTAAGCTGCACTCATCTTCTTAATATCTGGTACCTCCATCATGCCCAGGACTCTAGACGTATGTTGTTACTCACAGTTCCCTGAACAAATTCTCCATTTTCTCCTGGTTCTGGGGTTCTATGCCTGTTCCTCCCTTCACCCCTTCCCCAGGTACCTCCTAATACTCTAGTAGTCCTTCCCTGAGCAGCCTAGACTGGGTTGGGTGTCCTCCTCTGCATTCATAGCTTCTTGGACTTTCCCTTATCATAAAACTTATTATATCATGTGGTAATTATTTTATTTTGCTTGTTTGATATATTTTGGGTATGTATTGTGTTCATTGTTATGTACCCAGCACCTAGGACAGGGCCTTTCACAAGAAGGAGGCATTCGATAAATGCTTATTTGTATTTGGGAACATAAAATTAAACACAAGTTTGTACAAATAAGCAATACAAGGTCTATCTAGGACCTTGGACTATCCTAACAAATTACCAGAACTTGATGTCTTACAACAATAATATATTTTCTCACAGTTCTGGAGGTCTAAAATCAGGTGTCAGCAGGGTCATGGTTACTGTAAAGTAAATCCTTCTTCAACTCTTCCAACTTCTGGTGGCTCCTAGCATTCTTTGACTTATGGTAGAATAGCTCTAATTTTTGCTTTCACCTTTACATGTCCTTTTCTGTGCATATCTTCTTCCTTTCTGTCATTTATAAGGACATTTACCATTGGATTTAAGGCCTATCCTAATTCAAGATGTTCTATCTCAAGATTCTTATCTTAATTACATCTGCAAATGCCTTTATTACAAATAAGTTTGCATTCGGGGGCTCTTAGTGGACATATCTTTCGGGAGCCATTATTCAAGTTTCTACACTCTGCCTTCTGACTCCTTAACTTAGGCTCAGTCCTCATGGAAAACACATTCATTCCATCTCATCCTCTCCAGATATCTTAACTCATTACAGCATCTATTTGAAGTCCAAAATCTTATGTAAATATCATCAGTTCAAAAAGCCTTCAATCCCATCACCTAAACTACCTAAATCAGATATGGATGAGTCTCTGGATATGATCCATTCTGGGGAAAAATTCTCCATCTTTGGATCTGCAAATCAAGGAGCTACCTGCTTCCAAAATATAATGGTTGAACAGTCATAATATAAACATTTTCATTCCAAAAGACAGAAATTTGCAAAACTTAAGGAATCACTGACTCTATGCACATTTCAAACCCGGTAGGGCACATTCCTTTAGATTCAAGGCCTGAGCATAGCCTTCTGTGGCTCACAGCTCTGCCCCAGGCCATAGCATCATCACTCCTGTGTCTGTGCCTCTAGCAACGGTTCCCTTGCCTTATTTCCTCAGCAGCTTTTCCATCACTATCAGCCCACAGTTCTACCCTCTGAATCTTTCTTCCTTTTCCTTGAAGGGTAGTTCATGTTTGCAACTAAGTACTTTATCAGTTCATTTTCTGCCTATAAAATTTCGAAAATCTGACACACATTTTGATTGTGTCCAGTCTCTCGTCCTTTCAGTCCAAGCTGGCAGTGTTTCTGCTGATATAACATCTCCCAAAACATCATGGGTCTCTTGTGTAGGTCAAGAGGCTCTATACCATTAGACAAGACAGTTCTCCACTGATTCTTCTTGGATAACCCCATCTCTATTCCTGGTTTCTTCTGAGATGGGTGATTGGATCCATTTGTCACATGTATAATCTCATCTCCCAAGTACATCCTCAACAGTGAATTTCCTAACTTTAGAAATTTTTGCAATTTAAATAGATTGAAAACCTCTCAAATCATCAAATGTTTGTTCTTTTTGCTTAATATTTCATCCCTTGGTTTATATCTGTCCTCACTCATTTTACTACAGGCAGCAAAAAGAAACCAGGCCATACTTTTTACACTTCTCTTGGAAATCTCCTCAGCTAAATATCCAACTTACATTGTTCATAAGTTCTACTTTTCAGTCATCAATAGAATATAATTAAGTCAAGTTTTCTGCCACTTTATAAAAAGGATTCTTTCCTTCAGTTTCAAGTAATAAACTCTTCATTTTTTTCTAAGCACTCACCAGAAACACCTTTATATTTCTACCAACAGTCCCTTCAAGGAAATCTAGGCTTTTCTATCATGTGTCTCAAAATTCTTTCAGTCTCTACCATTACCCAGTTCCAAACCACTTCCACATTTGTAGATATTTGTTACAGCAACACACCACTTTCCAGTATTAGAAAAACAAAAACAAAACTGTACCAGTCAGAGTTCTACAAAAAAAAAAAAAAGAAAAAAACAGATCGCATATTAAAGAAAGAGAGAGAGAGATTTCAAGAAACTGGCCTGTGTGGTTGTAGGGACAGGCAAGCCCCAAATCTGTAGGGCAGCCCAGCAAGCTGAAACCCTCAGGCAGGAACTGACACTGAAGTTTAAGGGAAGAATTTCTTCTACTTCAGGAAAATTTCAGTTTTTATTTAAAGGCCTTTCAACTGATTGGATGAGACCCACCCAGATTATTGAGGATAATTATTATTTAAAGTCAACTGATAGTAGATATTAGCTACATCTTCAAAAACACCTTCATAGCAAAGCTTATATTAATGTCAATTAATATTTAATTAATGTTAGTGAATGCTAATTAAATTTATTAATTTAATTAGCATTCACTAACCATTATTGCATTAGTGTTCTCCACAGAAACAGAACTAATAGGATATATAGAGGCATATAAGAGGATATTTAATATATGAATTGACTCATGCAGTTATGAAGGCTAAGAAGTCTCATGCTTTGATATCCACAAGCTGGAGAACCAGGAATGTTAGTGGTGTGGTTCAGTTCAAGTCCAAAGACCTAAGAATTGAGAGACTAATTTGTAATACCTGGTCTGAGTTCAAAAGCCCAAGAAATAGGAGTACCAGTGTCTAAGGTCCGGAGAAGATGGATATCTCAGCTCAAGCACAGACAGTAAATTCTTTCTCTGAACTTTTTGTTCTATTCAGCCCTTCCACAGAATGAATGACATCCAAACACACTGGAGAGGTCAATCTTCTGTACTCAATCTACTGATTCAAATACTGATCTCCTCTGAGGCACCCTCCCAGACACACCTGGAAATAATGCTTATCTGGGCATTCCTTAGCCCAGTCAAACTGGCACAACATTTTTTTTTCATTGTCAGATAAGTAATATGCTGATATTATAGCAAGGTTTGAGGGTGGCACATCTCACACATGTGTCTGACTACTCAGACATCAAGCTCATGAACTACAAAAGGATCAGCATTTAAAATTAACCATCACAATAGCCTAGCCAAGTTGACATATAAAACTAACCATCATACGATATGTCATTAATAAGGTATAAAGTTGCATGTAGGATTTATGTATTTATATGTTCTCCCTGACCTGTACAGTTCTGTACAGAATAACATAAGGATGTCGACTCACAACATTCATTTATACAACTACTAAATCTAATAAAAAGCATACTTGCATAGAGTCATGTGAGGTGCACATTTTATGATTTTGTTCATTAAAAATATATAGTGTACCCTAAACAATGATCACTTATATTACTGTTATCACTTTGTACCACTCTCCATGACTAGCCAATTAAAAGAACTTGGAGTGAATGGCAATAAGCTCATATTTTGCCCCTCATTTCTGCATAATGTCATCCAAGCTGGAAGGTTATATCCTTTGCACTACTGTCCAAATATTACAGCTAGAGAATTTATTTAAATTCAGATGACCACCACATAGAGGGAGCATTTCTATATTTCTCAAATTATGACTGGAAATAATATGAAAAGTATAGTTACTAATGCATTGTTTTGGGACATTTCTTATGCTGCTTTAAGAAGAAGGCTTAAAGAATTGGGCTAACATTTGTATGTACTTTCACTAAAGTGGTTTTATTTAACAGTTTTTCTATGAGTTATCTGATTTTAACTTGGTTATAAGTCAATTTTGGATATATGGACTATATACATGCTTCTAATATATTTAAATAAGCATTGACAAAGACTACATAAAAAGGGATCTTGGCAAAGTTATGCAGGGTCACTTGTCACATAGGGTAAGCAAGCTAACTTCCTTTGGTGACATATCAAAAAACAAATTCTTTTGCTGAGCTCTCCATACTTCACTATCTGACTTTTAGCTATATAGGCTCAACAATACCATCTCTTCAGTACCCTCGGGTTTATTTAACTTAGCAGGCTACTTCAAGTCAACTGAGCTTACAAAAAAACAATTTATAAAGCCAGAATATCAGCATATTAATTTTAGGTAAAACATATATTAACAAGTGAACTAGAGGCTGGTATTCACCTGACCATCCTTTTCTTTTTTTGTAGAAAAGCCTCATGGAAACCTAATTTTTAAGAGGCTGCCAAGTGACCACAGAATCAAAGGAAACTGAAAGAATGTGGCTTTGCTAAATTGATGCCTCCATTTCGACAGCAGGGATGTATCTGTCAGAACTAAATACATGCTTCTGCCTATTTAAACCCCCCTTCCTCAGAAAGGACTTAAATAGCACATTGCCAACATCTAAATCTGTGATTATGTCTATGTTGCTAAGTCCTCAGCACAATCTAACCGATACATTCTTCAGCTGTGTTAAATTTGTCAATCTGGTTATGTCAATTGTCATATTGGCCTGTGAGCCAATCATTTTCTTTAGGTGATTACGGGGGAAAGGGGCAAGACAATCACCTGGAAGCAACCATCTGGTACCTCTCTCATGGAGCAAACCAAGGAAGAGAGCCCCAGAGGTCGGAGAACCCCAGCAGTCAAGCAGGTCGAGAAGGAGGACTCTCAGCCCACAACCCACAAAGAAACATGAGACCTGAAAGGACAGACCGAGAGTGGGAAGCCATTTTTCATCTTGTTCTTAAACCCTGACACAATGATTAGAAAGTAGAAGCTATGCTTTTAGAGAAATGCACACTTTAGGTAAAATTAACTTTACTGACTTTGTCTTTTCAGAAACAGACTTCCTGGTGCCAGGTAGCAGAGGTATCTCATAGTGGCAATCAAGCTTGCCTAGAGTAAAGGGAATTGACAAGGCCTAAGACATCATGCATTGGGCAAGGACCGTAAAAGTCATAAAACTTGTAATTACAAAAGTTATAACTGCTCAGAGGGGGAGCAGATGGGGATTTGATCTTCCAGTAAACTGGGCACTTTCTACAGGGAAGCCAAAGATCCCCCGAAGCTACCTACTGGGAATGCCTAGGAGATAAGGGGAGGTGCACCCACTAGCTCTAAGAAATGTCATTTGGGAAGGTGCAGGAGAATTAGAATCTTTGTCATGCCCTTCTCTAGGGGCTATGATAATGTGGGTCTCTGTGTCACAGGTTCTCCAAGACATCCACAGGTGGTCAATAAGGAAGTCACAGCAGTCATGGCAGTCACATGCAACATCTCCAAGGAAAGGATTTAAGCCAAGACTCAGGGGACTACGAGGCCACACTCACCTAGAGTGTAGGCCCACTCCCTGTCTGTGGGGGGTGAACTTCTCTTAAATAAATCTTTTCTTCTCTCACCTCTGTGTGTCACAATTCTTTGCATTTGCTCAGATCTCTGGGTTGCCAGCACGCACCTCCGGCTTACCAGCCCCGGTGGTGCAGCACGCCTCTCTGTCTCTCCACCCTCACCCTGTCCGTCCGTACCCTAACAAGACCCACTGAGAGCAGAGAGGAAAGAGCACGGGCAGCCCTGCTTTGGAGCCAGAAAGCTCCCTCCCTGTCTGGGCCATCTGGGAAACAGAGTAGCCCTCTGGATATAGGGAAATGGTGAATGTGGGAAATTAAGAATTTCCTTTGGTGATCTCCCCAGTGGACAGGGAGGAGACTCTGAGCCTCACAGGATACCAGTCTTACATGGGAAACAACCTGGATATGGCACAGGGGCAGGCTGCCAGAGCCCATGTTGAACTGGGAACCCATTTGAGCCCTGAACTCCTACAGTCAAACCATCCCCAGGGAACTTGATCCTTGCAGGCTGCACTTGGCAACCAGCTCCCAGGCCTGGGATTTATGGGGAAAACGGGAAGCCCAGCCACCTTTATTTGCCCCAAGGGCAAATTCCGCTGCTGCCAGCAGCTCCTATTTGGGTCAAGTTGCAACAAGAGACTCTGTTGCTGAATGAGCTTTTGCCTTCTGAATGTGAACAGCTTGTATCAAGGGAGGGGAGTCAGGAGCACCCCTATCATCTGGGATAACCCCTCTCTCCTTGTGTGAACTCGTCTGTGCAACAGAGGGCTTTGTCATTCCTGCAGCACTGCCACAGTGGCAGGTAGCCCATCACTCCTCTCAATTTTCGCTGAATGTGCACAGGTGGGGAGCAGGCAATAAATCCAGTAGGACAAGCCTGCTTTACTGCTGAAAGAAACTTTGAGTTCTGAGCTTGGGCAGCCTCAGACAAGAGGAGGGGTAAGGGGACTAGGGGGGATGAAACCTATCATTTTGGCAACCTCTCTTTCCCTGTGTGAACTCTTTTGTACAACAGAGATTGCTTGGCCATGCCCACAACAGCCAGCAGTCCAGTCTGACCTAACAATTCCCAGCCAACTTTCCCCCATCCCCTTGAAAGCCCAGGGACTGAGGAATCTTGGAGCTCCCATAACCCCACCCATCACTTAGACCATCTTCACACTTCCCTGGGGAAACAAGCTCAAAGGGGGGAAAGCCCACTGCCACCACTACAGCTGGCTGTCTCAGGCAAGCACTGACTCCTGACTGGAGGTCAACTAGAACAGCCAATTACAACATCTGAGAAAATGATACAGCCCTTAAGAAGGAGATAATAGCAAAATTCATGCCACCCTACATCTTGCAGACTAGTCCATAGGCCAAGGCATGAAAAAGTTTCTCCAGAGGCTCCTTCAGAGACATCAACAACCAACTCTCCTTATAATTCAACCCCTGTACCTTCACATCACCCGATATCTTGTAAGCACCCTCCAGCACCAGCCAAATAGTGGCAGTCTCACTGGACAGCTAGACCCAGAAAAGCAGCAGGAATGACAGTGGTCAAGCCCTCACAGACTACCAGCCCTAGGAGACAGGAGAGTGCACCACAGCAAGGGAGCATCTGATGAGACAAAGAAAAAATCGAACAAAAAAACAAAAAAATCCCACAAACAGCCACTCCAACAGTAGCAAACTTATCTAACGAAAAAACAACAAACCAAGAAATAAAAAAAGAAGAGTATGCCCTCACAGATGAGGAAGAACTAGCAAACAGGCACTGGCAATCACCAAAACCACCCAGAACAACCTGTTCCTGATGACAGGCATAGAATCTGGACTATGAATGGCAAAGAAACTCAATGAGATCCATGAGAAGGCGGACACACTGATCATTCAGGCCACAGAAACAGTGCAGGAAGTGAAAGTTGAGCTGACCATTATAAGAAAGGACCAATATGAACTAAAAAATTCTTTCCAGGAATTTCAAAACACAATAGCAAGCTTCAATAGCAAAATTGACCAGGCAGAGGAATGACTCTCAGAGCCTGAGAATCTAACCCAGCCTAAGATCTAACTACTGAACTAACCCAGGCTGACAAAAACAAGGAGCAAAGGCTTAGGAAGAGTGAGCAAGGCCTACCAGAAATTTAAGATTATGTAAAGAGACCAAATCTATGGTTTATCAGCATCCCTGAGAGAGAAGGGGAAATCGAAAACACCCAGAAGCAAGCCTTCCAAGCAGTCATCCAAGAAAATTTTCCCAATCTCACTAGAGAGGCAGCCATGCAGATACGAGAGTTGGAGAACTTCTGTGTGGTATTACATGAAACTATTCCCAAGACAAATAATAATTTGTCTCCACAAGGTAAGTATGAAAGAAAAAAAATCTTAAAGTCACCTAAAGAGAAAAGATAGATCACCAATCAAGGAAGACCCATCAAAATTGCAGCAGACTTCTCAGCAGAACTCTACAAGCCAGAAGGGACTGGTATCCAATCTTTAACATTATTTAAGACATGCAATTCCAGCCAAGAATTTCCTGCCCTGTCAAACTAAGCTTCATTAATGAAAGAAAATTAAAACTCTTCCCAGACATCCAATCCCTAGAAGAGGATGCCACCTCCAGACCAGTTCTTCAGGAGATGCTTAAGAAAGTTTTAAGCACAGAAATAAAAGTTCCACTTATCACAAAGCACAGGCAAGCACAGAGTTTACAAACCATACAAATCCACCACAAAAATTAGAAAGTAAAGCAGCCTCTTAATAGCAATGTGACAGGAACAAGCAACCATGCATTAATAATTAACTTAAATGTGAATGAACTGACCATACCTCTCAAAAGACATAGAGTGGCAAATTGTATAAAGAAGCATAATCCAGCCTTCTGCAGCCTTCAGGAAACCCATCTCACTGCACACGGCACTCACAAGCTCAAAGTAAAGGGCTGAAGAAAGATCTTCCAGGCAAATGGGGAAAAAAAAAGACTAGGAGTAGCTATTCTTATATCAGACAAAGCAGATTTTAAACCAATAAAAGAAAGGCCACCGAAAAATGCGACATAATGATAAAGGCTCAATCCATCAGCAAGAAATATCCATCTTGAATACATATGCACCCAATACAGGAGCACTCAGATTTATAAAGCAAATGATAATTAGACTAAGAGAGAATCTAGACACCCATACAATTATAGTTGGAGACTTTAATACTCCTCTGACAACCTTAGACAGACATTGAGGCAAAAACTAGCAAGGAAATATGAACCTTAACTTGACACTTGACAAACTGGACTTAATAGACAGCTACAGAACACTCCACCCAACAACTACAGATTATACATTGTTCTCATCAGTACAGGGAACATTCTCCAAGATTGACTATATACTTGGACATAAATCAACTCTGAACAAATTTCCAAAGTTTGAAATCATACCAAGAATCTCAGACCACAGTGGAATAAAAATAAATATCATCACCAACAAGAACCCCACAAAGCACACAAATACATGGAAATTAGACAACATACTTCTGAATGACATTTGGGTTAACACAGAAATCAAGGCAGAAGTAAAAACATTCCTAGAAAAAAAATGAAAACAAAGACACAACACAACAAAACCTCTGGGATACTATGAAAAGATGCTTAGAAGGAAGTTTGTAGAATTGCATGCACATATTAAGAAAATGAGACACCTAAGAAAACTGGAAAGACAAGAACAATCCAATAACAGAATTAGTAGAAAAATGGAAATCGTTAAAACATAATCACAATTGAATGAAATAGACACCAAAAACATCATACAAAGAATCAATGAGGAAAAAAATGGTTCTTTGAAAGGATAAATAAGATTGACAGACCCCTGCTCAGATCTTAAAAAATAATAGGAGAGATTTGAATAAACATAATTAGAAATAAAAAGGATTATTTTACAACCAACTCTGAAAAAATACAAATTATTATAAGAGACTACTATAAACACCTGTATGTGGAAAAAACTAGAAAATCTAGAGGAAATGGAGGAATTTTTGACATCACATAACCTCTCAATATTGAAACAGGAAGAAATTGCAATTCTAAACAGACCAATAACAATCCAAGAAATTGACTCAGTAATAAAACTTACCTCTAATAAAAGCCTTCCGCCAGATGGTTTCTCAGCTGAATACTACAAGATGTACAAGGAAGAGCTGATACCATTCCAGGCAGTCAAGAAGGAAAGAATTCTCCCTAGCTCATTCTAAGAAGCCAATATCATCCTGATACCCCAAAATGGCAAAGACCCAACAAGGAAAAAAAACTACAGGCCAATTCTCTGATGAACATAGATACAAAAATTCTCCACAAGATTCTAACAAATCACATCCAATAGCCCATCTCAAGGATTATCCATCATGATCAGGTGGGTTTCATTCCCAGTTGCAAGGCCGGTTCAACATACACAAATCAATAAACGTAATCCATCACATAAACAAGTGTAAAATCAAGAACCACGTGATTATCTCATTAGTTGCAGAAAAAGCGTTTGATAAAATTCAACATACCTTATTGATAAAAACTCTTAAACATCTAGGCATCAAAGGAACATTCCTCAAAATAAGGGCCATCTATGATAAACCTATAGCCAACGGCATACATAGTGGGCAGAAACATAATATTCACACTAAGAACTGGAAGAAGACAAGGAAGTCCACTCTCACCCACCCCTCTTATATAACATAGTACTAGAAGCCAGAGCAATCAGGCAGGAAAAAGAAATTAAGGATATCCAAATAGGAAAAGAGGAAGTTAAATCATCACTCTTTGCAGATGATATGATTCAATACCTAGTAAACCCCAGAGAGTCTGTCAATAATCTCCTCATACTGATAAACAACTTCAGTAAAGTCTCAGGATACTATATCAATGAGCAGAAAATAGTTGCATTTCTATACACCAACAATATTCTTTTATCAAAGGAACTAAGAAGGGGCTGGAATTATACCCAATGAGTGTATTATTTGTCTAGGTTTTGGGGATTTTTGTTTGTTTGTTTATTTGTTTGCTTTTTGCTTAGAGGTGTCTATAAAGTGGTGAGGTTGCTTCCTCCTATCTTGCACATGGCACAGGTTACCTTCTCCTCTAGCCTTCAGACTTGACCATCAACCCAGGCCCCCTAACACTATAGAAAGTGCCCCATATCCTGCTCATATCAAGATTTAACTTCCCACGAGGAGAACTCTATGTGCACAGAGATAATTAAGAAGTAATACTTGAATCTCTTTTCACCTTCCTCCAACAGGAGCTCAGCATCACCTTCTTTTTATCTTTTGTTTATTTGTGGGAGAAAGGGGAATGGAAAAGACACCTTGAAGGGAACTTTCCATATCAAAGACTCCAACATGCAAGAATTGAGTCAGGATACTGCTCTGACTCATTTTTTTTTTAAAAAGAAAACACCATCTTTATAGATATATTGAGAGAGGATATACAGACATTTTGGATAAAGCACTTGAGAGCTGTGAGTACTATAGAAATATTATTTCTCATTTTGGGGACTGGTCATTCATAAGTCAGAAATGTAATCAGGATATATCATCTTCAATGCGTAATCTTCAATGTGATTGTATTCAAAGTCACAATTATATATGGGAACTGGCTTCTCATAGTCTCTTGCATTTCTTTAAAAAGTTCCTTTGAGGTGACTTACTTAGAAGCTCCAAAAATTAAGGCTATAAATAGCAGTCACTGCAAAAGAGAGGACTGCTAGGCTTAAGGCCTTGGGAATGTTGCCACCAAGTTATCAAGCCTTTTACCTCAGTGCCTCTGGTTGACATCTCTCCAATATTGGCAGCATGCAGAAGGCACAACCCCTCCCTTGTCCTAGTACCATCCTATGACCTTTAGGAAATGAAACAAGAGCTATCTACACCTTTTTCAAGGAATGTATATACTAAACACTACTGTTTCATGAACATAACATAATTTAGTGTTAGAATGGGCCAAGGATCCAGAAAATTAAAATTACAAGGCAACTTTATAAGTATCTAAACTAGTCTCTCTGCCAATGAGAATGTTTTTCACAGTATCCCTGTGGAACAAATATGTTAAAGGAATTGAGGGATAGGTATCGGCTATCTGTGATGGCTCATTTATTGCATGCTTATTATAAATTGGAGAATGTGTTCTCACCAGAATCCTACAAGAAAAACAAGTTTAGTGTCTCCATTTTGCAAATGAAGGCCTTGAGGATTAGAAAAGTTAAGTAATTTACTAGACATTTCAGGATACTTGAAATTAACTCTGGCATTTTCTAGATTTCATAATAATAAACTCTAATTCACATTGCTCTTAACAGGTAACCATTAAAGATTATAAAATTGGGAAAGACATAATGAGTTTTTTGTTTTGTTTTGTTTTAAGATTGTCTTAATAACATGGAAGCAAGAAGTCAGAGAAAGCCCTAATTCCAAAAAGGAGAAGAAACAGAACTAAAGCACTGTATCAGAGATTAGATGATAAATACATTGAAAAAGAAGAGTTTCACAAAATCTGAAAACTAGAGTTTGGCAATAGGTAAAGGAGTTATAACTGAAACATATGTAATTGATTGATATAATTCTTGTGCCTGTTCATTTCCTTTTACCCTCATTCCTTTACCTGATGAAAATAGAAATACCTAATGTAGTTCTCCACAAACAAGATTCTGTGCTTTTTAGAACAGGAACTGTTGTCTTATTCTTGCTCATCATATTGTACTCAATGTCTGGCCCATACCTAAGTGAAATAGACACTAAAATATAGTTAGTTGGCAAATGATTCAAAGAGTGGCCATTCGGTTTCTCGATCGTTCTTTGGTGGTTTAATTTTTTTAATTGACACATAATAATTGCACATATTTATGAGGTACAGTGTAATGTTTCCATATATCATATAATGTGTAATGATCAAATTAGGTTACTCAGCATGTCTATCACTTTAAACATTTATTATTTATTTATGGTGAGAACATTCAAAGTCCACTCTTCTAGCTATTTTGAGATATATAATGCATTCTTGTTAATGATAGCACTCTACAGTCGAACACCAGAACTTATTACTCCCATCTAACTGTATTTTGTACCTGTTGCTCAACCACTCCCTATTCCCATACCCGCTTCTCCTCCCCAGCCTCTGGGAAGCACTATTCTACTCTCTAGTTCTAGGAGATCAACTTTTTTAGATTCCACATATGAAAGAGGTCATACAATATTTGTCTTTCTGTGCCCAGTTTATTTCACTTAACATAATGTCCTACAGGTTCATCCATGTTGCTGTAAATAATAGGATTTCATTCTTTATACGTGACTGAATAGTATTCAATCATGTCAATATAACACATTTTCTTTATCCATTTATAGACTGATGAACACTTAGCCTAATTCCATATCTTGTCTATTGGGAATAATGCTGCAAAGAACATGAAAGTGCAGAAATCAGAGACATACAGATGCCTGGCATAACTCAGAGATATTGTAGGTTCGGTTCCAGACAACCAAAATAAAGAGATTATCACAATAAAGCAAGTCATGTGGGTATTTAAATTCCCCAGTGCATATAAAAGTTAAGTTTACACTATAGTGTAGTCTATTAAGTATGCAATTGCATTATATCTTTAAAAATGTATGTACCTTAATTTAAAATTATTTTATTGCTAAAAAATGTTAACGAACATCTGAGCTTTCTGTAGTCAGAATCTTTTTTGCTGGTGGAGGGTCTTGCCTTGATATTGATGGTTGCTGCTGATCAGGGTGGTGGTTGCTGAAGGCTAGGGTGGCTATGGCAATCTCTTAAAATAAGACAATAAAGTTTGCCTCATTGATCGGCTCTTTCTCAAATGATTTCTCTGTAGCATATAATGCTTCCATTCACATAAAATTTCTCTGTTTGATAGCATTTTTGCTCACAGTAGAGCTTCTTTCAGATTGGAGTCAGTCCTCCCAAACCCTGCTGCTGCTTTGTCAACTAAGTTTATGTACTATTCTAAATCTTTTGTTGCCATTTCAACAATATTCACAGCATCTTCACCAGGAGTAGATTTCATCTCAAGAAACCACTTTTTTGCTCATCCACGAGAAGTAACTTCTCATTTATTAAAGTTTTATCACTAGATTGCAGCAATTCAGCCACATCTTTAGGCTCATTTCTAATTCTAGTGCTCTTACTATTTCTCCCACATCTGCTGTTACCTCTTCCACTGAAGTTTTGAGGACCTCAAAGTCATCCATGAGAGTTGGCTTCAACTTCTTTCAAATTTCTGCTGTTTATAATATTCTGACCTCCTCCCATGAATCACAAATGTTCCTAATAGAATCTAGAATAGTGAATCATTTCCATTTTTTTTTCCTTATAGAAACAAAGTCTCACTATGTTGCCTAGGCTGGTCTCAAACTCCTGGGCTCAAGCAATCCTCCCCTCTTGGCCTCCCATTGTGCTGGGATTGCAGGCGTGAGCCACCACACCTGGCCTCAAAATATTTTTAGTTGACTTTACCCCCAGTCCATCAGAAAAATCACTATCAATGGCAGCTATAGCCTTACAAAAAGTATTCCTTAAATAATAAGGCTTGGACATTGAAATTATTTCTTGATCCATGGACTGCAGAATGGATGCTGTTTTAGTAGACATGAAAACAACATTCATCTCCTTGTACTATGCCATCAGAACTCTTGGGTGACTAGGTACATTGTCAATGAGCAGTAATATTTTGAAATAATTTTTTTCCGAGCAGTAGGTCTCAACAGTGGACTTAAAATAGTCAGTAAATGATATTAACAGATGTGCTGTCACCCAAGCTCTATTGCTCCAATTCTAGAGCACAGGCAGAATAAATGTAGTGTAATTTTAAGGGCCCTATCATTTTCAGAATGGTAAATGAGCATTGGCTTCAACTTAAATTCGCTAGCTGCATTATCACCGTTACAAGAAAGTCAGCCTGTCATTTGAAGCTTTGAAGTCAGACGTTCACTTCTCTCTAGCTATGCTACCTAGATGGCTTCTCCCTAGATGCTACCAGATGGCATCTGCTTCCAATATAAGACTGTTTCATCTACAATGAAAATCTGTCATTTAGTATAGCCACCTTTATCAATGATCTTAGCTAGATCTTCTGGATAACTTGCTGCAGCTTCTACATCAGGACTTGCTGCTTCAACTTGCACTTTAATGTTCTGGAGATGGCGCTTTCCTTAAATTTCATCAATCAATCTCTACTAGCTTCAAACTTTTCTTCTGTAGCTTCCTCACCTCTCTTAGCCTTCATAGGTCTCTTAGGACCTTGCTCTGGATTAGGCGTTGGCTTAAGGGAATGATGTGGCTGGTTTGGTCTTCAATCCAGACCACTCAAACTGCCTCCATATCAGCAATAAAGTTGTTGTGCTTTCTTATCATTCATGTATTCACTAGAGCAGCACTTTTAAAAGTTCCTTTAAGAACTTTCCTTTGCATTCACAACTTGGCTAACTGTTTAATACAAGAAGCCTAGCTTTTGACCTGTCCTGGCTTCTTACATGTGCCTTTCTCACTAAGCTTAGACTTTGATTTAAAGTGAGAGATGTGTGGCTCTTCCTTTCTTTTGAACACTTAGAGGCCATTGTAGGTCTAACTGACCTAATTTCAATATTATTGTGTCTCAGGGAGTAGGGAGGTTGGAAGAGAGGAAGAGAGAAAAGGGCAATGGTTGGTTGGTGGAGCAGTCAAAACACACATTTATTGATTAAATTCATCCACCGTCTTACATGGGTGTGGTCCATGGCACCCCAAAACAATTATAATACTAACATCAAAAATCATTAATCACCATAATAAATGTAATAGTAATAATAATAATAATAAATTTGGAGATATTACCAAAAGGTAACACAGAGACACAAAATGAACACATGCTGTCAGGAAGAAACGCCCAGTAGACTTGCTTGGCTCAGGGTTGCCACAACCTTCAATTTGTAAGAAACACAATATCTGTGAAGTACAACAAAGCAGATTACAATAAAAGGAGGCATGCCTGCACTGACTTTGTTTTGAATATATACCCAGTGGTGGGATTTCTAGATCTTATGGTAGTTCTATTTTTTTATTTTTTGAGGAACCTTCATACAGTTTTCCATAGGGGCTGGACTAATTTGTATTTTCATCAACAGTGTATAAGAGTTCCCCTTTCCCCACATCCTCACCAGAATTTACTTTTTTTAGCAATAGGAATCTAATTGGTGAGATGATATCTCATAGTGGTTCTGATTTGCATTTCTCTGATGACTAGTGAGTTGACATGTGATTTACTTCTAGGAATCCTATATCCAAGCCTTACTCTGAGTAAACATCACCTTTACTTACATTTTTAAAGGATACTTATATTGTAATCTCATAACTGTCAAAGTACTTTTATGAAGATATATATATATATATATATATATATTTTTTTTTTTTTTTTGAGTTGGAGTCTCACTCCGTCGCCCAGACTGGAGTGCAGTGGCCGCTCCCGGCCACCGCAGCCTCGACCTGCTGGGCTCCAGCGATCCTTCCGCCTCAGCCTTCCAAGTAGCTGGAACTACAGGC
>CAUYQG010034077.1:0-20135 GCA_963574415.1 Tarsius wallacei | reverse complement strand
TTTTGAACTCATTAATTTTGATGCCTTTTAGTGCTTCTGCCGTTTTGTTTTCACCTTTTCCGCAGCGAAAAAAGTTTCTCTTTGAGGACTTTTTTCATCCTGTGAAACAAAAAAAAAAGTCGCTCAGGGCAAGAGGGGGTGTACTTGGAAGGTGACTGAAGTTTAAACATGTAAGAATAAATACACAATTTTTTATAAATAAATTCCAGATTTTGGGAGGGATCCCCCTCATATACCCAGAAGTGAGATTGCTGGATCATATGGTAGTTCTATTTTTAATTATTTCAGGAACCTCCATACTGATTTCCATGATGGTTGTACTAATTTATATTCCCACCAACAGTGTGCAAGGGTTCCCTTTGATCTATTTCCCTTGCCAACACTTGTCATATTTTGTCTTTTTGAAAATAGCCATTTTAACAGGTGTGAAGTCATATCTTTTTGCGGTTTTTAATTTGTATTTCCCTGATGATTATAATGTTGAGCATTTTTTTCAAATATATGATCACTATATGTGTGTCTTCTCTTGAGAAATGTCTATTCAGGTCCTTGTCCATTTTTAAATTGGCTTATTTATTTTCTTGCTAGTATGTTGTTTTCTAAACTTTTAATTATTTGAAAATTTTATTTTGCACTTATTTTTGGAAAATAGTGTACACAATTCTTCGTGATATTTTCCTTTGAACACTTTAAAGATAATACTTCACTCTCTGGATTTTCATTGTTGCTGTCAAAATTCTGCTGTCAGTCTAATTGCTGTTTTTTAGAACTAATCTTCCTTTTATTTTTGACTGTTTTAAAAATCTTTTGGTTTGGTGATGTGCAATTTCACTATGTTGTATTTGGGTACACATTTTCTTTTTATTTATTACATTTAGTATATATTTAGTATATGTTGTGCTTCTCTATGAATACTTATCTTTCACCAGTTCTGAAATACTATCTGTCAGGCATAATCTCTTCAATGGCCGACTCTCTTTCACTGGGGATTTCAACCAGATTGCATGCTATAATTTATGATTTTAACTTCTCTTTTCTTATCTTATCCCTTCGCCTACATTCTTGATAATTTATTTAGATGTATCATGTAGTTTACAAATTCCCTCTTCAGTTGTGTCTAATTTGCTGCCTAACCCATTTGCTGAGTTTTTTACAATAGCTTTATTAATATATAATTCACATGCCACAAAATATACCCTTTTAAAGTATACAATTCAGTGGTTTTTAGTATATTCACAGAGTTATACAGCCATTATCACTGTCTATTTTTAGAACATTTTATCACTCTTAAATTAGTGATTTTGAGCACTTCATTCATTAATAGTGTCTATTATCAGTTACTTCCCATTTCTCCTGTTACCTAGAACCAGGTAACCACTCATCTGCCTTTTGTCTCTTTTGGATATTACTATTCTGGACATTTCACATAAACAAAAGTGTATAATGTGTGGGTTTTTGTGTATGTGTGTGATTGGCTTCTTTTGCTTATCAAAATTCTTCCAAGGTTTCTCCTGACCTTTTAATTTCAATTAAAAACTTTTAATTTCTAGAGGTCCTATTTTTTTCAGATAAGTATGGTGGCCAGTTTGATAGTGCCTTTTCCTTATTTTAATACATCTTAAACATGAAACAGTTTAATTTTATATTCTATATTTGATATCTTCAATTTAAAAAGTTTGTTGTAATTAAAATCTATCATTGTTTCTGCTGTTTTACTTTGGAGGCTAGTTTTCTTTGGATATTTGTTGATTTTTAAATTTTGAACTCATATTTGATTTAATTAAATCTGTGGGAACCCCAGTCCCTAAGTTGGGAGTTGCTTTTCTCCCGAGAGGATTCACCATGGTTTTGCTTGTGCATGCTGGAGTACTACTGACCTGGGACCACCCTGGTTCCCTTTGTTAAGCTAGAGATCATAAGACTCACAGAATGGATTCTTTTTGACAATAAGATATACAGTTACAAATAGAACCTAAGGCCGTGCCAGGCAAGGGTTAATAAGTCACACACACCCTACGGTTAAAGAATAAACTATGTTCTAGCTGCCACAGGTTTTTTTTTTCTTTTTCTCTAGCAGCTAAACAAGCACTAGCCTTAAGACACGCAATACTGAAACAATTGCAGCTCCTTGACCATCAGATGCTGATTAATTGACCACAGCCCTGTTCCACCAGCGATAACTACAGCTTTGATTGGACAATAGACTGACTTCAGTAACTTTCTCCTGATAAAACACTACAGATGGTTTTGGCCAGCAGATGGTTTTTGTGTGCTGTAAAAGATGTCCTGATGTAAACAGCTGAATTCCACCTCATTTTAACGTTTAAGCCTCATCCCAAAATGAATAGTTACATATATGCTCACCACACATGTGTTTGCTCACGCTCATTAATATTCATAAGATTCCCCACCCCTTGCTGAATATACATGCTAAGCAATCCTGCAAGGTATAAAAGCTTTCCCCCACTTTTTGGCAGAGTGTGTACTTTCAGTTTCCCCAAGGTCACACTACCCCAATTCACAAATCATCTTCTGTAAGAAAAGAAAGGTTCTCTCTGCCTCTTCTGTAGATTCCTGATCTTCTTGATATCACCTTGGAAGGCTCGGCTTCTTGCTAGTCCCACAGTCTCCCTGTGAGGGCTCAACCTTTTATCTGATCCCTGCTCACACATTGTGGGCAGGAGTGGCAAATGCTTTCACAAATCCTAAACCTCCTGTGTATGTTCTGGCATAATTTCTAATGACCAGTATGTGCATTTCTGTGCCAGAGGGGGGATACTCTGCCTGCCTTGTATGGGTGGCAATAGAAAGTACTGGAGAATGAGCCCTCCAATGCAACCTTCAATCAATGGCTCTCGGGAGTTGCTGTAAAAATACCTCAGTTCCCTCATCCCTTGGGCGAGATCACTCCAAGGCTAATATTTTACACCATTTCCCAGAGCTTCTGTGTAGGGTCAGGCTCCAGTTCCCCTACTGTGCAACTCGATCAGTACCATGCCTTTGCTGGTCTCCTTTCCCTCTCTGGACCACTTCCTAGGGCTGCTCCTTGTATCTCCCAATAAATGGCTTGCCCTCCAATCCTTGCCTTAGGCTCTGCTTCTGGGAGCACTCATACCAAGACCTGGGACTTCAGACACAGCACTAGTCCAGGCCCTGCCCAGGACTACTTTGGCTTCCACACCTACCTCCTGCTCAGCAGACAGGCATTTGGGACACCATTATTTGATTTACTTGGTTATTTATGGACTCAGAAGTTTCTCTTATTTTCTTGAGAGCTCTACAATGTTTTGAAAAGCATTGTGTTTGAGCCATGATCTAGTTCTTGCTCTCTGCAACTTATGAATCTCAACTCCTCATTTAGGTCTCAGCTAAAATGTCACCTCTTCAGAGAAGCTTCCCGTGACCCTAATGAAAACTGGGGTCCTGTTATGCTTTCTCTTCCTTTGCCTCCATTCCTCTGCAGCCTCACAATGGAGTGGTGAGGTGTACAGGTCCCAGAGCCCAAGTGACTTGGGTTCCCACTTTGGTTGTGTCACCTAGTCACTGTCTGACCCTGAGCTGAGAGCTCAATCTCTGTGCATAGCCTCATCTGCGAGATGGAAGTGACAATATCTGCACAGTAGGGCTGAGACTGTAACCAGGGAACATATACGAAGTATGTAGAACAGACGGTGCTCAATAAGTGTTAGCTATGATTACCAGATCTTGCAAAGGTATGCAGTATTGGTGATCACCGATTTGTCTAATCTAAGAGTCAGGAGGGCAGACACCACGTCTATCTTCTCATCGCCTTTTCTAGGGCCCAGGGCAGTGGTAGGCCAACAGTGGTCATGCAGTGACTATTTTCTGGTCAAATAAAGGGAGGCAGGAGGAAAAGGACCAAGGACTAACTGTGCAACCCAGAGCCCACCGCAGGCAGATTCCAGGCACAGGGGACTGCAAGTGCGAAGGCACAGCACTTCGGAAGCTGGTGGGGCAGGGCGGGAAGACAAGAGAGGAGGCTGAGAAACTGGTCAGAGCCTCGAATACCCTGGCCAGGATTTGGGTCTTGCCCTTAGGGTGCAGGTGTGGTTGGCCACAGAAGTCCCTGAGGCTGCGGCTTTCTCGTTGGGGTCTTCATGGATGCTCAGAGGAGGAGAACTGCCTGGAACAATCGGAACTAGAGCGGGGGGCGGGCGGGGGGCGGGGACCTTGGGCTGGAAGTCTGATCCCAGCGGTCTGTGAATAGGGACCTGCGCGCAGCACCGGGGCTGTTACCTCCCTCCCTCTCTGCGTCTTTGTGCATTTTGCCTCCTTTAGCAATAAACGTTCTTCCGAGAAATTCCAAGGGGATCTCAGCTAAGCAGAGGGGGAAGGGACCCTGCCCACGCCTGGGTAGCGGGACTTGGAGGTGGGAGAGGAGTGGAGGGGGGCGCAGCGGTGTAGGGAGCGGAAACCCGAGGGAGCGAGCGCACGCGCGTGCGAGGGGGCGCGGGAGGGCCTGGCCAGCGACCTGCCGAGAGGCCGCGAGCTCCGGGCGCCCCCCGCCCTGCACGTCTCCCGCCGCCCCCGCCCCCCGCGCGGCCCCCGCCCCAGCTCCGCCCCGCCCCTCGCGCGGGGTCCGCGTCTGCGGCTGCGTTCCCCGAAAGACGAGGCTGCGCCCGGGTTCCGGTCCGCAGGGAGACCGAAGGGCATCGCTCCCCGCGCCGCGCACGCCGCCCGAGCCCGGAGTGCGGACACCCCAGGGATGTGAGTGCGCCCCCCGACCGCGAGGCCCGCGCTCCACACCCCGACCCGCGGTGAGCGCGGAGGCGCGCGAGGGAGACCAGGGAAGGGGACTCGGCGCGGGGTTCCCGGCCCCCCAGCCCAGGGGTGGGGGTGGGAACATGGCTCGCGCCCCTCCCCCATCGGCAGGTACCATCCCTTCCCACCTCCTGCTGCCCATTCCTGTCTGCACGCACCTACAGCTCCCCAGGGAGAAGACGCCCCCCCGTCCCGGTCAACTCCACCCCTCGACAGGTGCCGGGCTCGGGGTGGGGACATTTCTGGCTGTCACCTCGTCCGAGAGGGCAGACCTTTTCTCCCCATGGGGATGCTGTGATGGTGGACGCTCTGGGGGATGGGCTGGGGGTGGGGCTTTGAGAGCTCGAGGCCGACCCCGGGCCTTGGATTCTGGGGAGAAGGTTGCATTCTGAAGCCAGAAAAGGAGAAGGTTCTTGGGGCTCGGCCGAAGGCTGGGTCTCCAGACCAAGGCTTCTTCTTGCCAGGCCTGCGCCCCCGAGGACCCCTGCCCGAAGTCTCCGCGCCGCCCCTAGGCCCGCCAGGAGCATGTTGCCTGCAGCCATGAAGGGCCTCAGCCTGACGCTGCTGGCCGTCCTGCTGTGCTCCGCGCCGGGTGAGTGAGGGACTCTCGGGGCTGGCTCAGGTCCCCGGGAGAGCCCGCGGCAGCCGCTCCGGAGAGAATCTGGATGTGGAGCCGCTATCCTCCGACGTTTCCCACGGCGCTTCCCATAAAGCCCACGCCCCCCTCCTGGACCCCTGCGACCCCAGCCCGGCCAGCGTCCTCTCTCCCAGCACCTGAGGGCACCGAGCGCTCATCCTACCGGGCCTGGCACCCGTGGGCAGCTCGTCCTGCACGGATGCCCCATGCTTCTGCGTGCCCGCGCTTCTGGTGCTCCATCACTTCTTAGAGCCTCACCGGGCTTCCATTCAAATCCAGTTTGGTCCTTCATAGCTTGGAACCCTCAGAACCTTGGGGGGATGTGTGAGGTGGGGTAGGAGTGTGCAGGCTGCACTGTAGGTGTGAGATTCAGTGGCCAGATGTGGGTGTGGGCATGTGTACTTGCATGCTGGCCAAGGAGGAGCCATAGGAGCTCCCAAAGTCTGGGATCCGGCCCTCCCCCAAACTGCCAGGAGTGGTCACAAGTTGTCTTCAGGGGTCAGTTTGGCCTGCTCACTCCAGTGGGGTGGAAAACCTGAGCCTCCAGGGGCAGGGTTCTGCTCGGAGAGCCTGCAGCAGTGAGGAGGAATGGGGGATGCAGGGAGCTGGTGACCTGGCCCCTAGTGCCTCTGGTCACCCTTCTGCCCATGCCCTGCCTAGCTCATGGCCTGTGGTGCCAGGACTGCACCCTGACCACCAACTCCAGCCATTGCACCCCGAAGCAGTGCCTGCCATCAGACACCGTGTGCGCCAGTGTCCGAATCACCGACCCCAGCAGCAGTAAGTTGGGATCTGCGGTGAGGGTGGGACTGGGGCTGCTGAAAGCCAGGCTCTTGGGAGGTCAGAGGTGTCTCTCGAGCCCCTCTGGTCTGCGGAGAGAGCACAGGTCTGCAGGCAGGACACTACCCTGCTGTGTGGCAGTAAGCACATGCTTGTCCCTCCCTGGCTTTCTGGTGGCCTTTTCCATGTAGTTGGGGACAGTGTAGGTGGGTGGAGGGCCTCAGCTCTGCTGATCTAGGGTCCCGAACTGACCCAGAGGGGCCTGGGCTGGGGCTTGGGGTCGAGGCAGAAAGGGCTTAGAAGGAGCCCCAATCCCAGGCCCCACTTTCTCTTCCCAGGCAGGAAGGATCATTCCGTGAACAAGATGTGTGCCTCTTCCTGCGACTTCGTTAAGCGACACTTTTTCTCAGACTATCTGATGGGGTTTATTAACTCTGGGATCTTAAAAGTCGACGTGGACTGCTGCGAGAAGGATTTGTGCAATGGGGTGGCCAGGGCGGGGCGAAGCCCCTGGGCCCTGGCTGGGGGGCTTTTGCTCAGCCTGGGACCTGCCCTCCTCTGGGCAGGGCCCTGAGGTCCCCTCCGCACCCTCAGGCTTCTGAGCTTTTCCCCTGAGCCTGTCACTGCCCCCTTCCCAGTCTGGCCTGGCTAGGGCTGGGGGCAGCACTGGCCCAGCTACATGGCGTGTGGCTCTTACCCCTCCCCAGATGTGAGGCCTCCCTGTCTCTCCACCAGCTCCGAGTCCCGGGCAGCTGGACATCTCCAGGAAACCAGGCCGTCTAGGCAGGAAGCCTGGGGGTGAGGGTAGGGGGCTGGGACCCCCAGGTCCCGGAGGGGGAGTGAAGCCAAACCAGGCACAGCCCAACAGCTTAGCTGTAAGGGCGTCTTCTACCGAGAAATAAAGTCACTTCTGAGTCCTGAGACCCGGGTCTGAGCCTGGGTGTGGGGGGCTGGGAAGGGGGTCTGGCAGAAAGGTGCTGAGGAAGCAGAGAAGGGAGCTGGCAGGCAGGGTGGTTGCTCAGCCATGCTCTCGAGGGTACAGGGAAAGGGTGTGGGGTGGTATGCTGGGGCTCTTCAGGCCTGGTGAGGTTTGGGAGCACTTGGGGTGTGATGCGGTGAGAATTGAGATGAATAAGATCACTGTGCGGTCCTGAGGGGGAGGTACTGGAACTGTGTGTGCACCCAGCACAGAAGCCAGATGTGCTCACAGATGCACACAAACATGGCAGCACTCACATGGCCAGCATGTGCATGGGCTCACACACACACACACACACACACACACATACACCTGGGCCCACCCTGTTCACACGTTCACATGCTCACACCACAGGCATCCCCACACACATGCACTGAAACATGCATATCACATCAGCACAAACTGTTGGGTCCTGGTGCATGTGTGCATGCTCACACATGTCCACAGACACTCAGTGTCTGACACAGACATGGCGCTCACAATGAATGTGCCAGTGCATATGAGTCATCTCTCATTCCCTCTCCAGCACTCCCAGCCCTGAGGTGATCAGACCCCGGACGCCAGCTCTCTGAGCCTCTAGACTGAGAGCTGCTGGGGCTGCTTCAGGCTGAGTGGAACCTGTCCAGACTCTTTCCCTTCACTGTACACCTACTCCTCATTGCCTGCCCTGAGTTGGTGTCAGCATGGGTGGGAACCTGAGACCAGTTCCTGTGACCAGGGGCTGAGAAAGCCGACACCTGTGTCGACTGGCACAGGTGGACTGGACACTGCAGGGTGGGGAGGGGGCAGGGAAATATTGGGGTGATGCTTTCCTGGTCCTGCCTGTTCCAGCTGTGGATCTCCAGTTTCATTCCTGCATCCCTGAGTCTAGCCCAGCCTCCCACACCCACTGGCCACTGTGCTAGATGCTCCACGAGTGACTTTTCCTATAGCCCAGGCTCACCATGCAATGCTTGGCAGACACCCCAGGGTTTCTCTGGGGCTTGGTCTTTGGCCAATACTTCCTCATGCCACATGTGACTGACCCAGACTTATGGTCACTGCTGGGTCCCAGCCTCTGTGGGAAAAGAAATGCTTCCTGTAAGAGCTGACCTTGGCATTCCTCCCAGAGGCTCTACATGAGCAATGAAGAGGAATCTGGGGTCCAGGGCTGGTGTGTCAGGGAGAGAGTGGGTGGAGCCTACAATCCTCGCTGGAGATTGGTGTTGACTCCTCGTCGGTGGACAGCCGAGAGACTTCCATAGAGGGTCATCTGCTGCTCTGCGAAGTACCCTCTCCCCTCTTCAGTAAAGCGTGCTGCCCTCTGCTTGTGTCTGGTGTTTGGGGAGACCTGGGAACTGCAGAGATGCATAAGGGGCAGGAAACCAGAGCCAGTGAAGCCCCAGAGTGATGGAAAACCCCATGGAAGCTGCGGAGGTATAGGGAGGACGTGGAGTTGTCATCCCACCAGGATGAAGTTTGAGCCAGTTTTCATGTAAATCTTTGTGTGCTGAATTTAATATGAGAGAGGCATTTAAAAACATGAAAAGGAGTGAAATTCTTCCACCTCTTTGAAGACCCATACAAAATTGGAAGGGAACACCCTCCACCTCTGCCTCCCCTCCCACTCAGGAGGAGTTTCTAGGGAGGGACAGGCAGGCAAGGGGCAGGAAGTAGAGCCAGCCAGGCTACCGCCTCTCAGCTTCCCCACTTCCAAGTTGCCAGCTCTCGCTAAGTCTGTTTCTTCATCTCTAAAAGAGTTTAAGTTGTCTCAACAAGGTTTCTTTGAGGGGTTGAGCTCCATAATCTGTGTGAAGCCCTTGGTCCATGGGGGACTTAGGCAATGCCAACAAATCAGTTTGCTGCTTGACTCTTTTATTGAACAGTTCACCAACCTATCTTTCCAGGTTAGTTAGGTCAACCTTTTGTTTTCAATGTCTGTTTAGTATTTCCCTGAATGAGTGAAACGTAAATTATTTAACCAACCCTTATCAGTGGATGTAGGGGTTTGTTTTCAATTTTTTTTCACTAGCAACACTGAAGTGACCACCTTTATCCTCATACCTTTGTGGGCTCAAGTGGTTATGGATGTATGATTGATTCCAAGAAGTGGGTGGCCAAGCAAGAGGAAATCTACTTACAAGGAAATACCTGCCTCTGAAAATTCAGTGAACGCTATTCAACTTGAAGAATTTTTGCCAGTCTAGTAGACAAAAAGAATCTCAATGTCTTCTATGTTTGTCAGCTATTTGTGTTTCTTCTGTAATCACCTGGTCTGTCCTTTGCCCGTCCTCTTATTGTGGCATTTGTCTTTTTCCTACTGATTTATATGACCTTTTTGTGTATTAGGGACACGACTCTTCCCCATGTTTTATGTTGTGCAACTATCTCTCTGCAGTCTCTTGCTTGTGTCTTTGTGTTGACCTCATTGTACATATATGTGTGCTCTAAAGTTTGATGTGGTTGAATCTGTCTAATTGTTTCTTTGTGGTTCTGGGGCTTCATATCTTAGGAGACCTTCCTCTACCCTTATCTTATGAAAATATTCTCTACATTTCCTTCTAACATGTTTACAACTTTGGTTACTACATTCAGAAATGATGTGGCATGGCGGGAGGTAGGGAATCCTTCTAAATGACAACATTAATAAGCTGTCTTTCACCTATTGATTGGAAATGCCACCTTTATAATATAAGAAACTCCCACATGTATCAGGCTGTTTCTGAGCCACCACCCGTTGGGATTCCACTGGTTGGTTTATCATGGGGTCATCTCATCACTGAGCTGTTTTGATGATGCAGCTCTATAGTGTGCTTGACACCTGCTAAGACCAGTGTCCCTCATTACTCTTCTTTTAAAAAGTATTGTTACTGCTCACAGTATATTTTTTGTTGTTTTTTTTTTTTTTTTAGTTGGAATCTCACTCTGTCGCCCAGGCTGGAGTGCAGTGGCACGCTCACGGCCACTCCAGTGTCAACCTGCTGGGCTCTGGCTATTCTTCTGCCTCAGCCTTCCAAGTAGTTGGAATTACAAGCTTATGCTACCACACCCACTAATTCTCTATTTATTGTATAAATGAGATCTTGTCAAGTTGCCTGGGCTGCTCTTGAACCCACAGGCTCAGACAATACACTCGCCTCGGCCTCCCAAAGTGCTGGGATTACAGGCTGAGCCACCAAGCCCAGCCTATTCTTTTATTTTTGAGTTGGAGTCTGACTTCATCGCCCAGGCTGGAGTGCAGTGGCACGCTCATGGCCACCCCATCATCGACCTGCTGGGCTCAGGTGATCTTTCCACCTCGGTCTTCCAAGTAGCCGGAACTACAGGCGTGCGCTACCACGCCCAGCTAATTTTTTGATTTATTGTAGAGATGAGATCTCGCCAAGTTGCCCAGGCTGTTCTCAAACCCATGGGCTCAGGCAATTCTCTCACCTTGGCCTCCCAAATTGTTGGGATTATAGGCTTGAGCCATCGCACCTGGCCTATTCTCACAGATGAATTTTAGGGTCTGTTTGTCTAGTTCCAGAATAACGCTGTTAGTATTTCAGTTGGCGTTTCGCTCATTTGGGTATGACGCTGGGGACAGTTGCTGTCTTTACTATTTTAAGTCTTCCTCTCAGAAACAGTGTAGCTTACCTCTTTCCCAGCCTCCTAAATAATGTCCCTCTGTACAGTTTTGCAGTTTTCTTCATGTAGACTCTGTGTCTTCCTTGATATATTTATTGCTAGGTAATTTATAGTTTTGTGGTATTGTAAATGGGATTTCTCTCCTTTAAATTTATCTGGCCATTTTTGGTGTGGTGAGCTAATTTTTTTTAAGTTTCTTAGTGATATTTTTTACATAAGTATCCCACCCCAATTTAAGCAGGGGGACTAGGGATGCTTGTTGCCTGAGGGGAAGAACTGATAGAGCAGACCACCCATGATGTTCTCGGACTTCTGGCCTTTGTGCTTCCAAAAGCCTAACCCACTTTACTACAGGCCCCTCAGCAAGGCAGAGGGAGGAGTCTGGGGAGGAATCTCAAAACATTTCAAGATACTGGCAACTCAAGAAAAATCAGGCTGGGCGCGGTGTCTCATGCCTGTAATCCCAGCACTTTGGGAGGCTTGAACCTAGGAGTTCAAGATCAGCTTAGGCAACATAGCCAGACCTTGTCTCTATTTAAAAAAAAAAAATAGCTGGATGTGGTGGTGCATGCTTATAATCCCAGTTACCCAGGAGGTTGAGATGGAAGTGTTGCCTGAGCCCAGGAGGTCAAGGCTGCAGTGAGTCATGATCTTGCCATTGCATGATTCAGCCTGGGCAACAGAGTGATACCCATACTCCAAACAAACAAACAAACAAACAAACAAACAATAAAATCAGACTTTTAAAGAATTGAAATTAGTGTTATTTAGAGGCTTACTGAGGATTGCAGTCTTTCTGACAGTTTCTGTAAGACTGCTCCAAAACAATGTTTTAGCCCATAGCTTATATACTGGTGGTGGCAGTTGGTTTTGCTTGGGCTCAGAAGTTACATGAAATGTGCTCAGAAGTTACATTAGAATGAAATTTCATCAAGGTTTGGTTGTGAGGGTACACCTGGTGAGATTACAAAGGCATAATCACTAATCCTGTCAGACATTATCTCATGTAGAGGAAGAAGCAAGGCCTAGGGTCATTGAACTTTTCTTAAAATGCAGCAATTCAGGCAAGAAACACGGGAACCTGTGCTCCATCCTGTTTATCACTTTCAGGACATTTTTCCAAAGGGCTGCTGCACTCAGTCACTGAGTCAGGGGTTTGTGAAATTCTGCTGCAAACAGAATGAGCAAATGTGGCTTCTTATGTGTGCTACTTTGTCTCACAATACTGAATGAGAGGGAGAAACTTCCTTCAAACTAGGATGAGATACCCCTGGACCAGGTGAGGGAAGAGGGAGAGAGGAACTGGTGAGGGTCAAGACTGGGGTGAGTCCCAGAGAGAGGCTCTGTTTGGCTTCCTGGGCTGCACTCTGAGAGTTCCAGGACCTCAGAGCATTTCCAGTGTGAAGGTGGTCTGGGCAGGCAGGCCGCAGGCAGTTTCAGAACCAACAAGCTGTGGCCCAGAAACAAGGGATGGGGTAAGAGAGGCAAATAATGATGAAGACTGTTTGGTAGCAACCTGCGTGCGTTGGTCGATGGTTGAGGGCCACAGGGCCAGGGGTTGTTTCCACAGGCATCTGAAACAGACAAATTTGTCGTCTTGCTCTCCTCACTTCCCATTTGGACACAGTCCTGGGAAAGAAGATGTGGAATGCTGCATTGACTAAGACACCAAGTTCCTGCTGTCCTTGTAGGATAGATGGGTCTAGAAATAAAATCATGGAAATAATAAAGTTCTGTTTTTTTGTTCAGCTGATGGTGAACTGTGCTCACCCTCCCTACTCTAATGTGTCACCCGGCTTATCAGCTAAAGGCCAGCGTCCATTTGATTTGGCTTACACAGAAGGTTTAGTGAGGGACTTTGCTGGGAGAGCTGGGGGCCCAAGTTTCAGGTGTGGCTTTCAGGAAAGATGCAGAGCCTGTGGCAGAGCTGTCCTGGCTGGCACTGCCCCTGCCCCAGAGCCATGATGCCCCCTGCCCTTGTCCTGGAGCCAGGAGGTCTGCACCCCACCTCCATAGCACTCCTTAGTGGTGCTACCTGGATGTGTCTCCCTGGCAGAGATGAAATCACGTAGCTACACCCTAGGGACTGGAAGGCTGCAAGAATTAGTTTCTGAATTCTATAATGGAAAAGTGGGATTCATGATGCAGAAACTATAAAAAATGTTCAGAGGGTATTTGGGTGATTTGAGGCAGCCACACCTAACACTACAACTGCAGTAAAGGAAAATGACTTATTTTTGAATGCATATATTCCTAAATTTCATTATTAGCAGAATCTCTTAGCTTTTTAAGACATAAAACCATATAATCTGCAAATAAAGATAATTTGGTCTCCTTTTTCCCAATATTTATATTGCTTATTGAATTTTCATTTCTATTGCATTAACTTGGACCTCTAAAGCATGGTTGAATAATAATAGTGATCCAGGGTGTCTGTGTCAGTGGAAGGTCTTTCGTGTTAGGCCATGAATTAATGTTTGCTGTTGGATTTGAAAATCAGTCTTTATTCAGCATAGACTCTTTATTTATTCATATTTCAATTAGTTTTTTTTATTAAGGATGGCTGATGAATTTCAAAGGAATACCCTTTCATCATCTATTGATATAACTACATATTTCCCCCATCTAATGAGTAGCTAATATAGCAAGCTCTGTTGCTAGATTTCCTAATGGTGAGCCACACCTGCATTTGTGATATATTATCCTTTTAAACCACTGCCAAATTCAAATAGCCAATATTTGGTTAGGATATTTGCATCATAGGACATCTGCATCACATTCAGATTGAGATTTGACTATAGTTTTTCTTTTGATATCTTTATCAGAGAACAGGTGACCTTTCCCCTCTCCCAGGCTCTGGCTGCTTGGGGGTTGGTGGCGTTCACCTTCCCTAGTGAGACCTCTGACATTCTTCTGCATCTCTTCCCGTGGGCTGGGGAAGCTGCTGGATCAGTGGGTACTCTGGGCCCTCCCTTCTCTCTCTCTGCTCAGTGTGTGCTGGGCTCCCTCAGATGGGGCTAAGGCCTGTGGCTGTCAAAGCGCATCCATCGCCTCCTCATTGGTACCTGATTTTGGCCCAGTTAGAAGTCTAATCATGCCCACTTTATACATGTGAAACATTTAGAAGAGGTAAGACGCTAACATGCCAAAATCTTCACTGGCTTTGTAGGAAATGTCAGACTGTTTGAATTTAAATTTCTCTTCTACCACCTCCTTGCTGTGTAATCCTAGCAAGTTCAGCACCTTCTCTGAGCCTTGTTCTGTGTCTGTGAGGAGGGACCCACCCAGTTCATGGGGGTGTTATACACATGAAGGTGGTTCTGATCCTAGAACCTGCCTCTGATCCCTCTGTTCCAGGCTGACAGAATGCTGGTCCAGAAAAAGTGGATGGAAAGTAGTGGAGACTGTGGGAGCATAAGAATTAATACCTTCCCCTCCTCAGTTTTCTTTCAGCTTGAAGCTTGTCCTTGCTCCCTCCCTGGATATTTCCAAGCTTCTCCCAGACTTCGGTGCTCTTCTCAAGCACAGCTTGTCTTGGGATGCTTTTCCTGACTGCCTTCCCCACCAGACCCCTCTTCTGGGCAGTGGGCTCCTGGCTGACATGTCCAGAGTCTTCTCTCCCCTCCTCATCCAGCCCCTTGCCTGGATGATCCTGGGGCAGGGACCCTCTCTTCCTTCCTGGGGCCCAGGTCACAGCTGGTAGCTCAGCCCTGCACATGCACGAGTGTGCCGATAACTGTTGGCAAACAGAACTGAACTGCACAGAATCCCCTAAACTCCCGTGGCTGTTTCATATTCTACAAGATGGACATTTATGTGTAAAGTTTCCAAACATCCCCAGGCCTCCATCCAATATCCACCCATCAGAGACTGGAAGTTCCTTGAGTTTTGCATAGCAGGTAGAAAGAAAGTGGTCCCTCTCCTTGAGGCAGATAAGGAAGCAAGGTGGAATGCAGGAGAAGTCACCCTCCCCCTTGGAAGTTTCCCTCAGATAATCAGTTCTCAAACTCCAGCACATATCAGGATTTCCTCTGATGCAGGTTTGAGTGCAGATGCTCAGGTCCTGAACCCAGAAATTCTGTTTTAAAGGGCCCAGTATTGGCTTCAGGAATCTGTGCCATTCACACTTTATAGTAAGTAGAGTATGCCACCATCAGAAGAGATATGAGAAGTAAGCCAACAGTTTTATATGCTTATTGACTCATTTTACTACTTTTTGGGAGCTAAGTGCTAGATTCTCAGCCCTGGGAACAGAGCAGTGGACAAGACAGATGAGATGGCTACCCTCTAATGAGCACAGATGTGTGTGTGTGTGTGCGTGTGTGTGTGCGCACAGGTATGTGCTTAGAGGGGTGGTAGTGATGATAGTAAACAAGTACACAACCACTTCAACCAGATAACTTGTGAAAGCAATAGCTGTTGAGATGAGCACTGCCCAGGGAAGAGGAGGGAGTGGGTGCTGAGTCTGTGAGCTGTGTAGGAGCATTCATGGCTACATGGCACAGAGCAGTAGGCATTTGAAGTTGGACTGGGACCCACTGCTAGGCCCAGCTCCAGGATCTGCCAATGAGACTAGAGCCAGAGAAGCCCCTGATCCTGCCCTGATTGTTTCTGCTCAACAGCTGCTCCTGCAGAGGGTACCAAAGAGGGCCAAATTCCTCTCCCTGGTGAGCTCCTAGGAGCCTCCAACCCTGTCTTAGTCTGCCCAGTTTCCTGTGTACCCATTTACAGTATCTTTATACAAATACAAGAAAATGCAAGTGCAAGTCCTATTTTTTACACAGGAGATCATTGATATGGATGCATCTTGATATACTTTGGAAATATTTTATAATGTTGCAGAGTGAGCATCACCATTCTTTCTTACAGAGTCATCACCGAGCTTATGCGCTCGGTCTCCTATTTATGCATATTTAGATGGTTTCACTAATCATTATAAGGCTGTAATTAATAGCCTTGGGCATGTGTGTCTGGAGACAAATTCCCAGAGTCAGTCTTGCTGGGGCTTGGTAACTATGATGAGTGTGACTGTGTTACTGAAACACTAGGAACTCAGTTGGGGTCTTGTTGCTCACTGAACAGAAAACCAATTGCTAAGACAATGAGTGTTGCCAGTGAAGAAGACTTTTTATTTGGTTGATATTATTCAAGAAGAATGAGAGATTCATTCTCAAATCTGTCTCCCTGTCCCACTGAAGTCAGGGGTTTGTATAGTAGGGTAGAAATGTGGAAAAAAAGAGTTAGGGAGGAGTAAGGAATAGAATTTGATAAACAGGAATTAGGAAGGGGATCTGGCATCTCTTTGTCTGGATGGGGTGATCTTGTGAGTTTCAGTTCCTTGATACCACAGGACTGAGGGCTGGTTTCCTGAGAAAATAACTCAGATAAGACAAATGTAAGTTTCAAGTTTTAAGACTGAAAAGGCCAATTTCAATGTTTATTTTTTTTAAATGTTTATTTATTTTTTTTTTAAAATTTTATTTTTAAAAATCATAACCATTATATCTATGGGGAATTTGGGATCACTTTCAGTTTTCCCCTTCTGTTTATTACTCCCTCAATCATGGGGAATTTTGTCACCAATCTTTCTGACTGCTTCATGCTGAGGAGGGGCATTGTGGAATAATGATGAGGAATAAAAACATCATACCTGCAATTTGGAGTGCTTATGAGCACCTGGTTGGCATTTGGCTTGTTAAAGCATCATGATCTGGGTTCTTTTATTAATGGTTTTAGAACATTTTAAGCCTCATTGACTAGGATGATTAATAATCCAAATTTAAAATACCAAAGGATCTGGAGCATACCTTTTGGGAAACCCAAGAGAATAATCCTGAAAAATGCATGTTTCCTTTATGATTTCCAAAAACCAAAAGCCAAAAATGAAGGTTAATACTCCTTTCATAAAGCTAGTCCTCCATAGATTACATACAAAGTATATCAGCTACTTCATCTAGGTTGCTCCACTTGGCATTTATAGGTGGAGTCAGACAATCCCCCTTCTCAGGGTAAATAGTGGTTCTTATCCAGTCCACCAGGCTGGCTGTTCTCTTGGGAATAACCTCCTTTGTGTCTAGATCATGCCCATCTGTGATTATTCACTAGTGAGCTATGAGTCCTGCATCAACCAAAATATACTCTTCACTCTGCAGCATTTAAAATCAAAGACATTGCTCCTAAATTAGTTACTCTCACAGTACATTTTAGTAAATATTCCTCAGAAAACTGATAATACCAATCTACAAAATAGAACAAGCCCTTCATATTATACCCTCTGATTTTAGTAGTTACTTGGTTTTTCCTTCTCCCACATTGACTATCTTCCTGGAAATCATAGGCCCCAGAAGTACTTTCTGGCACCCTGGTATAATTTTCCCTTTTGTGGGTAGCTTTGAGGCTAGTGAGCTGAGCCCAGATAGACCATCAAAGCCTGGTCTAGCCTCAAGGCCCAACCCAGTACACCGTTATTTTCATTTTAGCTATTATAGATAGCAATAACCAAGGAATTCGATATTTTGCTTTTTCCTTATTAGTTTGCATTTCTTTATGCAGCCAATGAACCAGCTCCCCAGGAGTTGAATTCATCTCTAAATTGCACTTATAATTTTTACCTTTGCAATATAGCTGTGGCTTCATATCATGGGTGACTATTTTGCCATCTAGGAATCAAAGGTTAGTCTAATAACAGCTGTACTATTGTTTTCTTCTAAAACATAATTTTCTCTCTCCTGTCCCCCATTTCTACCAAAGACAAATCACAGTGGGATCAACTTATTTGCAAAATTAAGTTTTAGTCTTATTATACTTGGTCTTATTATTTGTATAAAGTGCAGCAAGAATTGTTGTCCATATGGGCCACTTTAAATTGGCTTTGCTGAAACTTTTTCATAAGGAATTTTGGATTCAACTTTTGTAAAGCCTCAAGGCCAGAAGCCAAGCCAAGGATTAACCATTTGACTGTACTTATAATACCTATAGGAATTTCTCTATTCTCAAAAGTCTCAAAATATCTTGAGGTTCCTGAGTCTGTTAGAAAGTGACATTCTTTACTTGCTACAGGTCAGGAACTCTATGAAAGAACTGTGTAGAGAAGGTATGAAGCTATTATTTCCAAGGGGCTTTTATCAGCTTTATAAAGTCGATCTCAATTTCTCAAACTAGTCTGCCATATCTTAAAATATGTCATTTTAGTCAAAGCCTTGGTAAAATAACCAGTGCCTCAAATTGTGTCCGGTTGTCAAAGAAAATAGATTCTTATTGAACTTATACAAATAGCATCTTGCCATAAACTAAGAATACTCACAAGTAGCTTACAAATTCTGAAGAAATCATGTAGGAAAAAGAAACATGCTTCAAATTTTGTTCACAAGAGAACACTCTACTCAATTGTTAAGGGTTGCAAATAGCTCAGAAGAAAAAAGTTTTCTTCTTTGACTCGTGCTAGCTTTGGCATGTCACACTTTCTTTTGTCTCTTCTTTTTCTAATAAACTTTGTCTTAAAACTTTGAAAACAAAGTTTTTTTTTAACCCTGGACAACAAAACCAAAAGAATCTGCAAATGTTTCAAACAAAAAAGTCATAAAAAATTATTTCAGCACTCTACCACTTCACTCCATGCAATTAACTCCTATTCTTCTTGATATTGGGCCAGCAATCCTCATGAACATATCAGCTCTCTAATTAGAGTCCGGGAAGTTTTTCTTCTAGTCCCATAGCACAAACTCCAAAGTTATCAAAAACCTGCATTAAAGATTTCTTTTGATAAACTCCCCCAGAGAAGTAGGTTTTGGACTGTAGTCAACTAATGAACTGTTTTTTTTAGAAGAATCAAAGTAAAACAATAATTGTGGGTGCTTAGGATAGCCATGGTTAAGGACACAATTGACTAGGAAATTGGGTTATTTCTTTGGCATACAATTTAACATAACAATAATGATTACTATTAATAACATATACCATTTTAGGACTCCCGTACCATTTTGGAACACATTTTAGTAACACATTTGTAGAAGTATAATTTAAAGAAAGTTGAATACCAGTTCATATTTGACAATGCTTTCTGTATAATTTTAACACACCAAATAAACCTAATATGTCTCTTTTGCAGTTCAGTGGACCTAATATGTAAAAAAAAGTTAGTATGAGGTAAAAAGCCTAAATTTGTAACTTAAAATTTTGCTTTTGGAAAGTTTGTCAAATATTAAAGGTAAAACACTTGATATCACAAAATAGAATTACAGGTCACTATAAAATAGTCACTCAGTTAGCCAAAATGATAATACAAATATTTCAAAAAAGCAAAAACCTTTATAATAGAGAGGAGGCTCAGTTTCCCAAACAATAACATAATAAAGATAGTGTGAGGCCAACAAACCTGTCCCTCTCTCTCCCCTCCTTTCTTCCTGTGGTTTATTCAGAAGGCAAACAACAATATTTTGTTACCTTTGATTATTATTACACTAAAATGTTGTTCAGAAGAGAAAAGCAATGTTTACCTTTTTATAGTGTATTATTAATGTTAAAGCTAATTTAATAAAACCCCAGAAACAAATCTATCCAATTTTAATCAGTTTGACCACATGGCAAGACCTCCACAAACCCTCCACAGTTTTTTCACCAAGGACAGCAATGCCCCAAGAAAACCCTACCACTCTGACACAAGGGCTTAAATGCTGGCCTTACATCAGTGTGTCTTGATACTAATGTTCAACTAATAGAAAAAATCTGAACTCCAAATCTGAGCTCCAAATCAGCCCTTACAATGTCATCCACCTAGCCTCTTTTGTGTTAATCCCTGGACCTAGAGAGATTGACAGCTTTAATCCCTGGCCCTGTGTCTCACATAAGCAGTTCACTTTTATTGTCACCTTTTTCTGGATCTGAAAATGAGGCCTTAACTGGTATGATTTCACAGGAGTTGGTGCCTTTTTCAGATGCAGAGTCAAAACCCTATAATAGAACAGCACAAGAATTAATAGGACATTTATCAAAGAAGTTAAAAGGCTCAGAAAATTTTATTAGAATAGAATCACAGGTCATTGTAAAATAACAGTTATTCATTTAGCCAATGTAATAATGAAAGGAATTTAAAAGTAATACAGAAAGTTACATAAATGTAAAAACTTGAATTGTTTTGAATCTCAGTTTTTCTAAGTGATCAAAAACCTAATGATGATGACATAGAAATTATCTTGATAAAATGTAAAATCTGCCAGGCTTGGTGGCTCAGCCTGTAATCCCACGCCTTTGGGAGGCTGAGGTGAGTGGATTGCCTGAGCCCGCGGGTTTGAGACCCGCCTGGGCAAGCAAGACCTCATCTCTACAATAAATCAAAAAATTAGCCGGGCGTGG
>CAUYQG010034074.1:0-10065 GCA_963574415.1 Tarsius wallacei | reverse complement strand
CCTTGGCCGATTATTGTAACAAAGGATCTGTCACGACCAGATGTGACAGAACTTAGGTGCCAACAACTCCACACCCATTAGGGACCAAGAGATTTATTAAAGTGGCAGCTACAGGAAAGGGTCTGTACCCGGAGGGCGCTAGAGAGGGAGAGAGAGAGAGAGAGAGAGAGAGGGGGAGAGAGAGAGAGAGAGAGAGGGAGGGAGGGAGGGAGGGTGGGGGGGGGGAGAGGGAGCTACAGGGCTGTATTTATTAGTTTAGCGAGGGCAGGAAAAGGTCATGTTAGCATTCTATTGGATAGAGCAGAGTGGAAATAGGGTGGGCCGAAGTTGTGTTACATTACTATTGGAGGGTACAACAGGGCTGATTTGTCATAGGAGGAGATTGTTGGCTCGCTGGTTTGAATTTCACGCCTGAGGGAAACCGTACAGGGGGAAGCTGGAACTTAGGGCCTTTGTTGTTTTCGTGTGGCCCTGTAGTGTTTAGCGCCATCTTGAGGAGGGAGGGGGGGCTTCTGACGGTTCCCTGCACCCTTCAAGATTCTCCAAGGAGACTGAGAATAAGATTAGGTCTAAGGCCAGCTGAGGGAAAAAAGTACTTTTTTTTTTGTCTTTTTTGAGTTGGAGTCTCACTCTGTCACCCAGGCCGGAGTGCAGTGGCACGCCCTCGGCCACCGCAGCCTTGACCTGCTGGGCTTAGGCGAGCCTTCCGCCTCAGCCTTCCAAGTAGCTGGAACTACAGGTATGCACCACCACACCCAGCTAATTTTTTGATTTACTGTAGCAATGAGGTCTCACTGAGTTGCCCAGGCTGGCCTTGAACTCCCGGGCTCAGGCACTCCTTTTGCCTCGGCCTCCCAAAGTACTGGGATTACAGGCTGAGCCACCACGCGTGGCCAAAAGTACTGTTAAGGGAATATTTTATATGAATGGTTTCTAAAGTGCTCATAATTTCTCAGCTTCTTCCTCTGAATTGAATAAAGTAAGATGCATTCTCAAAGATATGTTATTCTCAGAAGACAAGATCTCCTTCTCAGGAAAAGGAAGGGCCCAGAATTGCTATGGCAGGAGTTCTCAGCCTGTTTTGGAATGAAGAGTTATCGAGTGGCAGTGGTGGGGCCTTCATCTGACAGCGACCTGCAAAGGGGAAAAGAAGAGGGATAGGAGAGAAAGAGGCACGGTGGCTCCTACCTGTGGCAACTTGGTGAGACCTTGTCTCTACAATTAAAAAATAAAAAAATTAGCCAGGCATGGTGGCACGTACCTGTAGTTCCAGCTACTTGGGAGGCTGAGGCAGAAGGATTGCCTGAGCCCAGCAGGTCGAGGCTGTGGTGGCTTGTGATCGTGTCACTGAACTCCAGCTTGGGTGGCAGAGTGAGACTCCAACTCAAAAAAACAACAAAAAAATATTAGGCTGGACGCCGTGGTTCATGCCTATAATCCCAGCACTTTGGGAGGTCGAGGTGAGAGGATTGCCTGAGTCCATGATTTCAAGACTAGCCTGGACAACTTGGCGAGACCTCATCTCTACAATAAATGAAAAAATTAGCCAGGCATGGTGGCTCATGCCTGTAGTTTTAGCTACTTGGAAGGCTGAGGTGGAAGGATCACCTGAGCCCAGCAGCTAGAGGCTGCACTGGCTATGAGTGTACCACTGCACTCCAGCCTGGGTGACAGAGTGAGACTCCAACTCAGAAAAAAAAAAAAAAAAATTAAGTTCAAAGTATTGTCCTTCCTCACCACTTCGTTAAATATACTTTTATTAGCACCATGCTCTAACCAACTGAGCTAACCGACCACCTTCGTTAAATATACTTTTAAATGAATTAAATTCATCTTCAAATAGAGATAAAGATGTTTATATTCCTTCTTTTCAAATTTTGTGTTTTTTTTTTTTTTTTTTTTTAGTTGGAGTCTCACTCTGTCGCCCAGACTGGAGTGCAGTGGCCACTCCCGGCCACCGCAGCCTCAGCCTGCTGGGCTCCAGCCATCCTCCCACCTCAGCCTTCCAAGCAGCTGGAACTACAGGCGCGCGCTGCCACGCCTGGCTAATTTTTTGATTTATTGTAGAGATGAGGTCTCGCCAAGTTGCCCAGGCGGGTCTTGAACCCATGGGCTCAGGCAATCCACTCACCTCAGCCTCCCAAAGCATTTTCTTGTCTTATTGTTCTGGCCAGGAGCTCCTGTACAATGTTGAAAGAAGAGTGGGCCGGGCTCGGTGGCTCAGCCTGTAATCCCAGCACTTTGGGTGACAGAGTGAGACTCTGACTCAAAGAAAAAGACAAAGAAAAGAAAATGCAGTTGACCCTTGAACATCAGGAGTATTAGGGGTGCTGACTTCCCACCCCCATATAGTTACAAAATTCATGTATAACTTTTGATTTTCCAAAAACATAACTACCAGTAGCCTATTGTTAATCAGAAGTATTGGTAATGCCGGGTTCGGTGGTTCAGCCTGTAATCCCAGTGCTTTGGGAGGCCGAGGCGAGTGGATTGCCTGAGCCCGCGGGTTCGAGACCCGCCTAGGCAATTTGGCAAGACCTCATCTCTACAATAAAAAAAAGAAAAAGAAGTATTGATATTACCAATACCATAAACAGTCAATTAACACATATTTTGTATGTTATATGTAGTATATACTGTGTTCTTACAATAGAGTAAGCTAGAGAAAATGTTATTAAGAAAATCAATAAAGAGAGAAAATATATTTACTATTCATTAAATGGAAATAGATCACCATAAAGGTCTTCAACCTCATCATCTTCACTTTGGGTGGACTGAGGAAGAGTAGGAAGAGGGGGGATTGGTCTTGCTGTCTCGGGGTGGCAGAGGTGGAAAAAAATCTGCACATATGTGGACCTTTGTAGTTCAAACTTGTGTTGTTCAGAGGTCAATTGTATAAAGGCTTAAAGATTCATCATATATTTTCCTGTTACCTTTCTGATGGTTGTAGGCTCTGTGGTGATAGTCCCTCTTTCACTCCTGATATTTTTAATTTGTGTTTTCTCTTTTTCACTGATAATTTTGCTAGAGGTTTACCAATATTATTAAATCATCTCAAAGGACAAAAACTTGATTTGTTAATTTCTCTATTGCTTTATTTCTCTGTGTTATTGACTTCTGTTTTTGCCTTTATTGTTTACTTCATTGTTTCCTAAATAAAACTATTTACTCTAGACTTAATGTGCTTATCTTTTCCCAGCTTTTTAATGGGTACATTTAGATAACTGATTTTATACCTTATTTTCATTATCACTTAATTCAAGATATCTTTATTTTTCTTTGTGATTTTTATCTTTGACCTATGGGTTAATAGAAGTATGTTTCTTAATTTTCTAAGACTTGGGAGATTTTTTGAATACCTTATTGTTCTTGATTCCTAACCATTCTTTTGTGGTCAGAAAACTTACTTTGTATTATTTCAGTCTATTCAAACTTAGTGAGACATATTTTATGGCCTAGCATATGGTCTATCTTGGTGAACATTTTATGTGCCCTTGAAAATAATGTATATTCTATTGTTGGGTGTAGTAGTATATAAATGTCAATTGTGCCAAGATAGTTGATTGTGTTGTTCAGCTCTTCTTAATAATTTGGAGGGGTCTAGTTGTTGGGAGGCATTGAATCTCTAATTATATTTCTAAATTATCTATTTCTGTGTTTAGTTCTGACAGTTCTTGCATAATGTATTTTGAAACTCTGGTTTGGATATATGCACACTTATCAATTTAATGTCTTTCTGATGAATTGGCCCTTTTATTGTGATGAAATATTATCCTTTATCTCTGGCAACAATGCTTTTTTTGAAGTCTATTTTGGTCTGATATTAGTTAATATAGTAATTCCAGCTTTGTTATGTTTACTGCTTGCACAATATGTATTTTTCATCCTTTAATTTCAACCTTGTACCTTTGTGTTTAAACGTTGTATCACTGTTCTAGACACCATATGGTGGGATATTTTGTTACTTATTGCTATGTCATAAACTACTCCAAATCTTAGAGGCTTAAAACAACAATGAGTTCATCTCTCAAGATTCTTTGGGTCAAGAATTTGGGTAAGACTTGACTGAGCAGTTGTGGGTTATTCACTTGGCCAGATCCACCTTGAACTGAGCTGGAAGGTCAAAATAGCTTTTTCAAGTGACTGGGTCAGGCTTTCTCACAGTGTGATGTCCTCAGGGCATCTGAATTTCTTACAGGATACCTAACTTCTAAGAGGGAGTGTCATGAGTTATTCTAAGTTCACATGTCCCTTTTTCTTCCTTGTGAACAGAAACTTAATTTTTTTTCAGGTGATTTATTTTCAGGTATGGTGTACTTTAGGGGAAGTTGTGTTCCTCTGTGTTCCTAGAGAATGGCCACACATCAGTTTAATAATCCAATCACGATTAATCTCTTCCTCACCTTTTGCCGGCCACTGGTTTAGAAATAGGCCTGTGACACAACTATGGACGAAGCTTGAGGTAGAGTCAGAAAATGGAAAGTGTTCTAGAAGTTTTAAAAAGGAACACAATACAGAAGTGCCCCCCTTTTCTGCTGCTGAGTATTATCTGCATTTAACACTGGGAACTGTGAGGCCATATTGCCACCGTGAAGAAAGAGCCATAAAAGGACAAATAGACATGCTGAGATGGCCAATGAGAAATATAGAAAAAACCTGGGTCCTTTATGATGCTGCCGAGATACTAACTCAGCCAACCCTGGAACCACAAGATCTCTGACCTTCTGCTTTGTGAAATAACACAACAGTCCTATTTTACTTATAGCCAAAATCGTTCTGAAAGTCACAAGAGGAAGACGTTAAAATGGAAGTGAAACTAGATCCAGAGTTAACCCTCTATTAATAAATACTGTTATTTTATGATGAGTTTTTAGAGGGAATATGCTTAATACATTAAAAGCTATAGTGTAAGTTACAAATTATAGCAAAACACATTCTATGAATTTAAACTTTTACATATAAAATTAAAAATCAAAGAAAAAATTATTTTCGTCTTCCAAGTGGCATCATTACTGTGGAACTGCTGCCGCCAATAGACCTGACACTGCATAGGTAAGACTCATGTTGTCAGAAAAGGTTATCTCGCAGTTAAAAGTATGGTGTCTAGGCTGGGCGTGGTGACTCATGCCTACAATTCCAGCACTTTGAGAGGCTGAGGTGAGAGAATTGCCTGAGCCCACAGATTCGAGACTAGCCCCGGCAACTTGGTGAGCCCTCATCTCTACAATAAACAAAAAATTAGCCAGGCATGGTAGCACATGCCTGTAGATCCGGCTACTTGGAAGGCTGAGGCAGAAGGATCGCCGGAGCCCGGCAGGTCGAGGCTGCGGTGGCCGTGATTGTGCCACTGCACTCCAGCCTGGATGACAGAGCAAGACTCTGACAAAGAAAAAAAAAAGGAAAAAGTATGGTGACTAATATCACATCTTTCAACATTTCAGTCAAATCACAGATTTGGGTGTAAGGATTCATAACTGGTCGTAAAGACAGAACATGTAAGAGAAAACTAAAAGAAGCTTCAAATGACTTAGATGTTAGTTCAGTGCCGTCACACCTGTCACAACTAATGCTATGCCTTCATCACAAATATTTTCTATTTGTTGATAGTCATATCCCTATAATTGGCTTAATATTAATAAGGTACATAAATAGGTATTTTGATGAGTACACCCATTCTTTTGGCTTCTACAAAAGAGTAAATTTTAAGGTACTGGGACCAATGTATGACTTTCCCCACTTTTTATCTTGCCTTGCCAAGTCAAGATATTAATTAAAAGCATCATTTATCATCATTATTTATAGAAGAAAATAATAGACATCTCAAAAGGATATAATCCTAGACTTTTAAAAGATTAAATTTTGCTTTGTAAAATCACATTAACTTAACTTTGTTCATATAGTTACCCCAGACAGATGAAATTTCTCTGTGGACTGGTATTTGCCTTCAGAAAGGCACATGAAAATCATTCATTTCAATTACTTCCTTCCAAATCTATTATAAACTGGAAAGTGTTTATTTTTGTCTTTCAATACTTAAAAATAGCTTTTTTGACTCCTTTATTCAATGACTGTAATATTTGTGACATGCAAAGTCTCTCTGGAGAACCCCAAAACATGTAAGACTTATCCCCCAACCTTGCTCTGTTGATATTTTGGCTGGATCATAAGATACATCACCCAGAATCAGGCAAATTTTGTATTCTCTGCATCAAGTATTTTATGTTTATTGAAGTCTGAATGCCAGTGGATTTTTTTTAGGTTTGCCTTAATTTCTCTGTGGTCTCAACCTCATGTGTCTTTACTAATTGGCAGCCAGTTAGCAATGTGGGTTTTCATGGTGCTAGAAAGCCAGAGGTGTAGTTTTCCAAGGGGTGAAGCTAAACAAAGGCCATACGGGACCGTTACAGGAGAGTACGAAGATTTCAGCATCCTGTGAATAGGAGCCCAACTCCATGTGGACTCATCTCCTCTGGGGTCTTTTCTTTCTGGCCTCTTACTGAGATTTCTTCTTCTAGCCCTCTTTCAGCAAATGAATGGGGAAGCACTCCTGTCATTTCTGTGTTCTCTGATGTGTCTAGCCCTCAAACTCTGTTCTAAGAATGTCTGAGTTTGACCAGGACCATAAAGTGATTATGTTCTCACTACAAGTAGATTGTGAACTAAATGTATCAGGTTGACAGTCAAGATCAATAGCCTTCCCTCCTTTTTTTTAAAGTAAGTTCCCTTTGGCAGAAGCCATTAACAGACATTCTGTCCATCCGAACTTGGCATAGAATACAGAGTTTTCTGGACTCGTCTACTTGGCAAAACTAGCTTCAATCCATTACTAATTTTGCTCAAGAAGAAATATTCTTGATTTTAAAAAATACACTGATCAGTGTTTGAAAGTATTAAAATAATCAAGTAAAGGGAGAAGTGTTTAGAAACCAAAACCAAACACTGATCAAGGTACCTATACATAATTTTCAAGCCTTCCTTTTTACTACAAACAAATCAACATAGGAAAGCGGAAGCAGACTAATAGTTCTATCACAGTTTCATAATTAGGACTCTTGGAGAGCCAATATATTTTGGTTTCCTCCCAACTTTTTTGTTTTTCTTGTGAGCCAGTTTTATAATAAATAGCATTTTAAACATTTTCCTCCCAAAGTGCTTCTCCACAAGTGTCTTTCCTAAATGGTATATCAGGTCTCAGTTTGGATAACTGATAATGCTAACTTCCACTTTACTTAACATGCAAACCTAGGTGTTGAAGCCCTGATGGACTAATCAGGGCCTTTTAAGGAAGCCATCTAAGAAATGGGCTTCTTCTTACATATACTCAGTGAGATTTCGGAACACTATTGTCAGGAAATACAAGCAATCCCTGAAACTTTTTCCCCCTGGGTTATCAGAGTCCGAGACAATTGATGACATTACATTGGTCGTTCATTTTAGATTCGTGGAGCCCACAAAAATCAATAGTTTTCCATTATCAGGTCCAGCTGGGTCACTAGTCTGTCAATGAGCTGTTACAATTGCTGTACAGGGGTGAGCCTGACCAGTCAATTGCTGCTGACAAGAGGAAAACATGCTGACAGCCACGGGAACAAGTCAGAACACAGATTTGCACTTCAGTTTGCCATCCAAAGAGTCTCAGAGCAAAGCCATTTTCAAGATACAAGGCACACTCCCCGGGAGGTGGGGGAGGGAGGCCTACCACCCCAGGGGTTTGTAGCACAAGTGCCTAAGGGCCTGTCCTGGCTCTAGCCAACCATCTCTTGCACAGGCTATCTGCAGTGACCTCCTTTGTTAGTAAGAAGGCATGTACCGGCCGAATTTGTCCTTCAACACACGATTGTACCCAGAGCAAGATTAGGAGGAAGAAACTTGACTTTCACTACCACTGATCTAGATGAAACCAAACATATCTTGGGCAATATACAAACTTCAAGAGGAAGACAATGGGCCAAAGGCACCAAATGTGAACAAATATGACTAAATATGTTGCAAGTAAGTATTGACTGAAGACAGAAGTGTCTCTGGTGTTGGTACATAGGCCTCTCCCTTGTTTCCTCATTACTTACAACATTATCTATACTTTGAGCTCAACATAATATAATTCACCAAACTAGGCAACTCTGATGACGTCTGAGCCACAGCCCTCTGTCTGATGCAGCGGGCTGAGCAAGGAGAACTGAGGTCTAGTCTTGTCCTGTCCATAATTAGGAAATGGGAGTACACAGTGGGGAGCTTGGACACGTATCTTAATTTCCTACCTTCATAAAATGGAGACGTGCTTGCCTTACCTGTGTTACAAGGTTGTGTCATGAGATTCAAAATGAGATCAGTTGAGAGCGAACTCTGTCCAGGTAAAGGACTGTGTATATGTGTGTGTGTTTGTGTGTGTGTGTGTTTGTGTGTGTGTTGCTCTCAAAGCTATCCATGCAGCAAGAAGTGTGTAAGCAACTGAAGGAAGTTCTGCTCCAGAATAATCCATTGTTGGTCTAGACTGGATGCTCTCATTAGTTGAATACATGAATAATCTCTAAAGACCATCATGAGTGAATAGAAGAATTTAGAGGATAGCTCAGAAGTCCTAGTGGGTTTTGTGGCTGTCCTTAATTCATACAGAAGTTGATTAAGATACTGGTAGAGTGGACACATACCATCTGGGGCATCATGCATTTGTGTAGTATTCTGGTCTCCTCACCCTTATTTGATTTCAGACATCAAACTCAAGAGCTCAAAAGATAAATATTTTGAATTTATTTCAATATTATGATTTTTAATGTTCCACTTTTATTAATATCTTTCAAGTATTAAATTGAAGCCTTTTTTCCCCCAATGCCTCCAGTCCTGGGTTGGAATCTTTTGGAAGTCAACACTCACTTGAGCTCCATCATCAAAGCTGGTAATCAACTGCATTACTAGAAGCCAACTAGCTAGGGTTTTTTTTTTAATACTACCAAAAAAATCATTTTCTTTAAAAAGTAGTTTTAACAAGAGCAAATTTGCTGGTAATTAGATGAACCAGTCTTATGTCTTCCAGCACTTGGAAGCATGAAATTCATCAGAACTCTCATAGCATTAATTAAAAAGAATTTATGTTTTTTTAATAAAATGCTTCATGTTTTAGCTCCTTTATTCCTCCACCAAATGTGATTATGTGGGGGCTGAAGGGAATTCAGGTTAATATGTTGACACACTTAACAATGCAGGGTCATGTTGCACAATACGCTTCACTGGTTTGGTTCAGTACACCCCCTGACAAGGCCTAATCATCCCCTGCCCTAAAGGCAGAGGGAAAGAGAGGATTTTAATTACTGCTCTGTATGCAAGTTTGCCAGCATTAAATTGAGACATAATTAGGCCTCTGAATTTTAATAATTGTCCTAGCTAATTGGGCAGACAAGTACGTTATACAGCATGCCGTGATTAGATAATTAGTATTTCCAAATGACAAAATTGGGCTCTTGATTACAAATTCTACATAAAGGAGGAAAAAGGTAGCAAGCAAATCTTTACAAGTCTATTAAGGGAGAGTTTAGCGATGTTGGCAATTTAAAGTCCATTAGGAAGCAACATTTCATTCTCAGAGCGGGTGTCTGGGACAAGGGCCTCTGGCCTGCACTGGCTCTCTCTTAAGGCTCTTCCCCAAGGAGCTCTGCTTTTTCTGATGTCTCCTGCAACCACTCTCTCCCATCACCCCCAAGTTTAGCAACCACCACTGACCTTGGGTGAAGTCTCATTGGCTAAATGGCAGGTGATAACTGAAAAAGAAATAACGGATGCACTAAGGGTAGAACAGAGAAGAGGTCACCTACCCAGGTGGGAGGGAGTATTAAGTATCCACTAAGGCTTTCTCTTGCAAAAAGCTGTTCTTTTAATCATCTCCCAGAATTCACCATTCTAACTGAATCATTAGTGCCACTAAAATCTTTTTGGAGGAAGAAAATCTTAAATCAAAATCTTAAATTTCTGAGATATTTTATTATTGGGATGAAGAGTGTGGAAACTGGATTTTAGGTCATCACTTACTAGTGTGACCTTGGAAAAATTACTTAATCTCTCGAAGTCTCAGTA
>CAUYQG010034062.1:0-23566 GCA_963574415.1 Tarsius wallacei | reverse complement strand
CCTGTAGTTCCAGCTGCTTGGAAGGCTGAGGCGGAAGGATCGCCGGAGCCCAGCAGGTCGAGGCTGCGGTGGCCGGGAGCGGCCACTGCACTCCAGTCTGGGCGACAGAGTGAGACTCCAACTCAAAAAAAAAAAAAAAATTTCTCCCCGGAAACTATGCAAGCAAGAAGACAGTGGAGCAACACCTTAAAATACTGAAAGGAGGCTGGGCTCAGTGGCTCAGCCTGTAATCCTGGGGTGGCTGTGTGCATGGCACTGCGCTCCAGCCTGGGCAACAAAGTGAGACTCCAACTCAAAAAAAAAAAAAAAATTTCTGAAAGTAAAAAAGGTCAACCTAGGCTGGGTGCTGGGCTCATGCCTGCAAACCTAACTGGGAGGCCAAGGTGGGCAAATTGCTTGAGCACAGGAGTTCAAGACCAGCCTGGACAACACAGCAAAACCTCTCTCTACAAAAAAAATAATAAAAACTTTTTAAAAAATTAGCTGGGCATGGTGGCGCACACTGTAGTCCCAGCTAATTGGGATGCTGAGGTAGAAGGATCACCTGAGCCCAGGAAGTCAAGGTTGCCAAGGTTGTCATGCCATTGTACTCCAGCTTGGGCAAGAGAGTGAGATCTTGACTCAAAAAAAAAAAAAAAAAAGTTAACCTAGAAATCTATATCCGGCAAAGATGTCTTTTGAAAAGAAGGGAAAATAAAGATGTCTTCAGACGTACAAAGTTGAAAGAATTTCTTGACATTAGAGTTGCACTATAAGAAATGTTAAGGACAGCTCTTTTTTTTTTTTTTTTTTGTGAGTTGGAGTCTCACTCTGTAGCCAGAACTATAGGTGCATGCTACCACGCCTGGCTAATTTTTTATTTATTGTAGAGTCGAAGTCTCACCAAGTTGCCCAGGCTGGTCTCGAACCCATGGGCTCAGGCAATACACTTGCCTTGGCCTCCCAAAGTGCTGGGATTATAGGCTGAGCCACCGAGCCTGGCCTAAAGACAATTCTTAAGGCAAAATGAAATGATAGCAAATGAATATACAGAAAGAAATATGGAGCCCAGAAAATGGTTAAAAGCATACATGTAAACGTTTTTCTTGTTATTTTAAACTTTAAGAAAGATAACTGACTGCTTAAACAAAAATAACATACTCTGGGATTTATGACATATATATAAAGTAACATTTATGAACAATAATATAAAGACAAAAAGGAAAAAATGGAAACACATGACTGTAAGTTCTTATCCTGTACATGAAGTGGTATAATATCACTTCAAGATGGACTGACAAGTTAAAGATGTATACTATACACCTTAAAGAACTCATTAAAATAATAAAATAGAAGTATACCTCATAATTGCTCAAAGGAGATAAAATGAGATCATAAAAAATTCTATTAATTTGGAAGAAATCAAAAAAAGAAAAAAGGGAACAGCAGATAAGACAAGTAGCAAGATAATAGAATCAAACCTAATTATATCAATAATCACATTAAGTGAAATGGTATAAACATACCAGTTAAAAGATAAGACTTGTCACATTAGATTAAAAAAGCAAAGCAAGAACAAACTATATGCTACACACAAGAACTTTTTTTTTTCCAGGGTTTCCCAAACTTTTTTTATTTCATATTTTTTGTTTTTAATTTTTTAATTTTTAAAACTACAGTAGCTTTAGGGGACACAAACAGTTTTTGGTTACATGGTTGTATTGAATAGTTATGGAGAAGTCTGGGCTTTAAGTGTACCCACCACTCCCACTTGTGCACATTGTACACATTAGGTGATTTTTTTAATCCCCCTACCCCTTCCTCCCACTCCCCCTTCTGAGTCTCTGGTATCCATTAGACCATTCTCTATGTCTTTGCAGACCATTAGTTTAGCTCCCACTAATAAATGAGAATATGCAGTGCTTGGTTTTCTGTTCCTGACTTAGTTTACTTAGGATGATGTTCTCCAGTTCCATCCAAGCTACCAAAAAAAGAGAGACATTACTTCATTATTTTAGATAGTATTCTGTAGTGTATATATGCCACATTTTAAATATCCACTGATAAGTTGATGGCCATTTAGGTTAATTCCACATCTTTGCAATTGTGAAATGTGCTGTGATGAACATGTGGATACAAGTGTCTTCTTTATATAATAGCCTCTGTTCCTATGGGTAGATATCTAGTAGTGGGATTGCTGGATCAAATGGTAGCTCTCTACTTTTAGTTCTTTGAGAAATCTCCATATCAATTTCCACAGAGGTTGTACTGATTTATATTTCCACCAGCAGTGTATAAGTGTTCCCTTTTCATTGCGTCTATTTTTTTCCTTTGGTTTTTAACAATGGCTATAATAACCATCTTTGTCTTTTTTAACTGTTTTTTTTTTTTTTTTTTTTGAGCTGGAGTCTCACTCTGTCGCTCAGACTGGAGTGCAGTGGCACGCTCCTGGCCACTGCAGCCTTGACCTACTGGGCTCTGGTGATCCTTCCGCCTCAGCCGTCCAAGTAGCTGGAACTACAGGTGTGCGCTACCTCGCCCAGCTAATTTTTTGATTTATTGTAGAGATGAGGTCTCACCAAGTTGCCCAGGCCGGTCGCGAACCCGTGGGCTCAGGCAATCCATTCACCTCAGCCTCCCAAAGCGTGGGATTATGGGCTGAGCCACCGAGCCTGGTTGAACTGTTGCTAATTTGAAGTCTGCTTTATCTGATATGAGAATGGCTAGTCCAGCTCATTTTTTGGTTTCTATTTGCATGGACTATTTTCCCCACCCTTTTGCCTTGAGTCTATAGGAGTCTTTGTGTGTTAGGTGGGTCTCTTGAAGACAGTAGATATTTGGATTGTGTTTTATCCATTCTGCCAGTCTATATCTTTTTAGTGGGGCATTGAGACATTTACATTCAGAGCTAATGAGGGTATGTAAGGTATTATTCCATTCATTATGCTGATTGTTTTCTGTTTGCTTTATTATTTGTTTGTTTGTTTGTTTTCTCTATTGTGTTGGTGTTCTATAAGCCCTGTGAGATTTATTATTTCCAGAATTTTTCTACTGCTATATTTCGACATTCTGTTTCAGTATTTAGAACTCCTTCGAGTATTTCTTGTAGGTCTGGTCTAGTGGTGACAAATTCCTTCAGTGTTTACTTGTCTGAGAAAGACTTCATTTCTCCTTCAGTTATGAAACTTAGTTTTGCAGGATACAAAATTCTTGACTGACTGTGATTCCGTTTGAGGAGATTGAAGATGGGGCCCCAATCCCTTCTGGCCTGTAGGGTTCCTTCTGAAAAGTCTGCTGTTAGTCTGATAGGTTTACTTTTGTAACTTATTTGATACTTCTGTCTCACTGCTCTTAAAATTCTTTCCTTCACATTAACTTTGCATAACTTTATGACCTTTTTGCAATGAATCTTCTGGAGGTTCTTTGGGCTTCTAGTATCTGAATGTTTAAATCTCTGCCAAGGCAGAGAAGTTTTCCTCCATTAATCCCTCAAGTATATTTTCAAACCTATTGTTTTCTCGTCTTCTTCAGGAACACCTATGATTCTTAGGTTTGGATGTTTTACATAATCCCACATTTCTTAAAAACTTTGTTCCATTCTCTTGATTTTTTTCTTTATTGTTGTCTGATTCGGTTAATTCGAAAACTTTATGTTCAAGTTCTGAGATTCTTTCTTCTACTTATTCTAGTCTATTGTTAAAACTTTCCATTGCATTTTGTACTTCCCTAAATGATTCTTTCACTTCCAGAACTTTAGCTTGCCTTTTTTTAAAGATGTCTGTCTCTTTGGAGAATTTTTCACTCATGTCCTGAATAGTTTTTAAAATTTCTTTATATTGATTCTCAACTTTCTCCTGAATCTCATTGAGCAATTTTATAATCAACCTTTTGAATTCTGTGTCTGGAATTTCGAAGATTTTATATTGGTTAGGGTTCATTATTGAAGAATTAGTGTAGTATTTTGGGGGTGTTGAGGATCTCTGTTTTTTTTTATTTTTTATTTATTTATTTTATTTTATTTTTATTTATTTATTTTTTTTGAGTCGGAGTCTCATTCTGTCGCCCAGACTGGAATGCAGTGGCCGCTCCCGGCCACCACAGCCTCGACCTGCCGGGCTCTGGCGATCCTTCCGCCTCAGCCTTCCAAGTAGCTGGAACTACAGTTGTGCGCTACCACGCCCGGCTAATTTTTGATTTATTGTAGAGATGAGGTCTCACCAAGTTGCCCAGGCAGGTCTCGAACCCACGGGCTCAGACAATCCACTCACCTCAGCCTCCCAAAGCACGGGATTACAGGCTGAGCCACTGAGCCCGGCTCTCTGTTTTTTTCATATTGTCAGAATTATTTTTCTGATTCCTTCTCATTTAGGTAGACTATTTCTTATTTGAGGTTGGCCAGGGGCTGCTGTGGGCACTGTAGGGTTCCCATTGTTGTACAACATTGATGTGGTTTCTCATTTGCCAGCTCTGCTGGGTACCCACACAGGCTCAAGGCATCTTGAGTGGCTGTGGTGGCTTGAATAGTAAGTAGCGTTAGCTGGCCTCCAGGATCAGACCGTCCCAGATATACTGAATGGGATGGAATGTGCTGTTGACCTCTGGCCTGGAGGTGGCGCTTGAGAGGCCACTGAGAGAGCCAGTGCAATGGTGGCTGTGGGCTTTTTGCTTGGTTTGTGTTGCTCCAAGGTTAGGTTAGGCAGTGTCCAGCCAACCTAAGTGGTCGATGGGGCTGTGGGGATTACCCAAATTCTCTGTTTGCTTTGAGCCTTCCAGGGAGGTGTGGAGGAAAGGAGCTCAAGCTTCCCACCTGTGTGCACTCTTGGCTACCCCAGTGGGGATTGGCAGGAAGTCCCTGGCCACTAGGGTTATACTGTCCTGCAAGGGGACACAAAAGAGTTTACCTTGGGAGTGAAAGGTTGCTATGGCAATGAATCTCACCTAGCTCCCCTGGCTTAGCTTCGGGCAGTCTGCAATCTGAATGTCAAAGTGCAGCTTGGCCTTAGGGCCTCAGGGCCTCAGGTGTTCTCGCAGCAGCCTGCCCCAGCCATACATAGTCTGCCCTTCAGGTGGTCCCCTCCCAGGCCAGGTAGAAAACAGCAGCAAGGGTTGAGTTCCTGGCATATGGTGACTGGAGCTGCTCAGGGCTTTTTTTTCCTGCACCACTCCATGTGGGTTTCAGCTCAGCATGGCAGTTTCCCGGTAAGGGGCTGGAGTCTCACGGGCTTAAGGGGCTGTCCCAGTCTGTGATAGGGGTACAGAATTCCTGAATTACCCTTATTCACCTTCCCCACTGTGACTGGAGACTGCTCATAGCCTGTGCTGTGATCCAAGTGAGAATCTGGCTAGATCCAACCAGTTGATTACTTTTTCTTTTTTTTCATTATATGGTTATTATTGCTTCTTTTTTGAGACATGGAGCATGCTGCTGGTCCTGTTCCTCTCTGGGTGCTAAGGAAACTCTACCTTGGTTTACTCCCTAGGAGAAACACACTCTAGCTGCTTCTTGTTGGCCATCTTAGTCTTCTGCTCAAATGTAAATATTTTAATTGGTTTTTTGTTTGCAACTCTAGAATCAGGCAACACCTCATTCTATAAAATAGAATGAATGTCCTGATGAGCCAAGCAGAGAAGGCTGGTTTATAGACTGAAAGAGGCTCATGCTCTATGATAGGAGTCTGGGTTCCCCATGAACCAGATCATGTGCAGCAGCCACTGCTTTGCTCTGGGTGGTCCCACCACAGTGATGCGTGTCTTGAAAATATTCGGCCCGGTTTGGTGGCTCAGTCTGTAATCCCAGCACTTTGGGAGGCTGAGGTGAAAGGATTGCTTGAGCCTGCGGGTTTAAAAGCATCCCTGGCAACTTGACGAGACCTCGTCTCTACAATAAATCAAAAATCAGCTGGGCGTGGTATTGCACACCTGTAGTTCTGGCTCTTTGGAAGGCTGAGGCAGAAGGATCTCCTAAACTCAGCTTAGGTGGCCGTGAGTGTGCCACTGCACTCCAGCCTGGGTGACAGAGTGATTCTCCAACTCAAAAAAAAAAAAAGAAAAGAAAATATTTGAAATATAAAGACACAAATACTTTAAGACTGTAAGTATGAAAAAGTTGTACCATGCTAACGCTAGTTTAAAAAAGCTAGAATTCTATTAATATCAGATAAAGTAGATTTGGAGCCAAAAATGCACAAATCCACAATTATAGTCAAGAGAGTTCAACAGCCCTCTGTTAATAATTGATAGAACAAGTAGGCAAAAAAAATCTGTAAGGATGTGAATAACACTATCAGCCATCCTGACCTAACTGACATTTATAAAACACCCCACCCAACAACAGCAAAATACACACTGTTCTCAGGTGTACCAAGATAAACCATATTCTAGGCCATTAAAGAAATCTTGGTTGGGTGCGGTGGCTCAGCCTGTAATCCAGCACTTTGGGAGGCCAAGGCGAGAGGATTGCCTGAGCCCACAGGTTCGAGACCAGCCTGGGCAAATTGGTGAGCCTTTGTCTCTACAATAAATCACTAAAAAAACTAGCCAGACATGGTGGTGTGCGTCTGTAGTTCCAGCTACTTGGAAGGCTGAGGCGGAAGTCCAGCAGGTGGAGGCTGCGGTGGCCATGAGCATGACACTGCACTCTAGCCCGGGCAACAAGAGTGAGACTCCAACTAAAAAAAAAAAAAAAAAAAGAAAAGAAAATAATTCTTAGCCGGGTTCGGTGGCTCAGCCTGTAATCCCGCGCCTTGGGAGGCTGAGGTGAATGGTTTGCCTGAGCCCACGGGTTCGAGACCCGCCTGGGCAACTTGGCGAGACCTCATCTCTACAATAAATCAAAAAATTAGCTGGGCATGGTAGCGTGTGCCTGTAGTTCCAGCTACTCGGAAGGCTGAGGCGGAAGGATCGCCAGAGCCTAGCAGCTCGAGGCTGCAGTGGCCGGGAGCGGCCACTGCACTCCAGTCTGGGCGACAGAGTGAGACTCCAACTCAAAAAAAGAAAAAAAAAAAGAATTACTATCTACTTACAGAAACATTATTATATGAAGAAGTAACGTGAAACAAGCATCTGGATCTCATATGTGAATTCTACAAGTTGAGCATAAAATTTCCTAATACATATGTAAATGTACATGAAGACTCAAAGTAGAACAAAAATCTAAATCTCCTTTTTTAGAATGTACTTTTCCACAAAATATCAGAACTCCTGAAAATGCGTTTTATCTGGAATCTGTACTCTCCCTCAACTCTGTATTAAGGTGATAAGTAGCATTTGCTGTATCACTGGGAAAGTTCCATTTCTCACTGCTCATTAGTAGAAAAAAAATCAAACAGAACACCCTTAAAGAGGGTATTGTCGTTCTCACTTTATTTATATTACAGTTACTGCTGTAACTTAAAACTGGCCACAGAAGCCAGGTCTATTCTGAACCTATGATTTCCAAAAGTTGCTTTTAAAGGTAACGGCACATATTTAATATCAAATGACCTACCTGGCTTGACCACCTTACTAAAATCTCCAGTTCAAAAACAAAGAACAAAAAAAAATGTTGATTAGAGCCCCACGTGAAGAGTGGCTGAAGGTCCACAGCTGGGCAGACGAGGGCAAGGCCCGGAGGGGGAGGGGACCAGGAGGACAGTGAGAGGAGAGACTCGCTTTTTCACTTGAGGAGCGAAGGAGTACCAAGAGGGAGGTAGGACCAAACAGCATCCCTTTTTTTAATTATAAAGATGTGGGGGACAATTCAGGGTTAGGTATACAAACGTTGATTATGTCGGTACCCTGGTTGATGAGGTGTGCCCCTCCCTCCCCTAGCAGTTTCCCTCAACTGCCAATCCCACCCCCCTCCCCTGACAGGTTCCCACTACTGCCAATCCCTTTCTTATATACTACAATTGTTCAAGGTCCGCTTATAAGTGAGAACATATGGTACTCTGTTTCTGTGATAGACCACTGAGCATGACCGACTCCAAATCCATCCAAGTTGCTGCGAAGTCCATGTTTGTTTTCTTTATGGCTGCAAAATATTCCATTGTGTATATGTACCACACTTTTTTTATCCAGTCCAGCTTTGATGGGCAACACTGTTGGGTCTATGTTTCTGCTATTGTGAATAGAGCCGCAGCAAACATACGTGTGCAGGAATCTTTTTCATAGAATAATTTGAGTTCCTCCAGGTATATTCCCAATAGGGGAATTTCTGGGTCATATGGAGGGTAAAAATATTGATTTTTAAATCTGTTTAGTATTTGTTTCATAGTGCAGTATGTGGCAGTTGCATCAAAGACAAATTGCTTAGCTGAGATCTTTCTAAATTTCTCACCTACAAAACAGTGACAAAAAAATTGTTGCTTTAAACCAATGGCTTTCTGGAAGAGGGTTGTCATAATGAACATCTAGCCAAAACAAATAAATGGTTTTTTTTCCTAATTTGATTTCTTCACTTGAAATATAAGTTTAAGAGAACTGAGTAGGACTCTCTCCTACTTAGCTTGTTTCATGAAGTCTGGAATTTAATAAATGACTATTAAATGCTTATCAAATAAATCAATGCAGTTTCAAAGTCAAATGTATGATTTAATATGTAAATAAATTAAATTCCAGGAGAATGTGTAGCTAGTAGATGCTATTTTCTATAAGGAGAAGAAGAAAAAAGAAGATGAAAAGAAAGTGGGAAGAAAGAATGAAGAGATGTTAGATGTCTTTAAATGAGGATAACAAATATATAAGAAAAATATACTGGAAGAGGATGAGGTGATTTGAAGGTATCAAGGGTTTCCAAGACCATCTCCAGGTTAGATTATTTACTAGGTGAGTTCAGCATATTCTTTTACTCATGACTATGATTTATTGTGGAAAATGGATATAAAAACAAAATCACCAAAGAAAAAAACCATAAGGGTGAAGTCCTGGGGAACTCAAGCACAAGTTTCCAAGGATTCTCTTTCAGTGCAGTTAAAAAAGGCACACTTAATTTTTCCATCAACGAGTTGTGACAACATTTGTGAAATGTAGCTAAGAAAGTTCATTAAAGACTCAGCACGCGGGATTTTTGTTGGGTTCTGGGCAGTTAGGCAGTGTTTTTCTGGTACATACAAAAATTCCAGACCCCCCAGAAGAAGAACATGGGTTCAGCAAAATTCATATTGTTTGCATAGATATTTTAGACATAGTGATCCACTCTCATCAGTTCTGGGGATGATAAGAAACCTCCTGAAATCTAAATTTTAATATGTCAACGAAGAACTAATCTCATAAGGAGGTCTTTCAAAAAATAACAGTGAGGCTGTATGTATTAATTATTTTTGATATAAAAGAGAACAATTATGGTTCTTAGAGTCTACACTTGGACCCTTATAACACTGTTATCAAGAAGGCATTTATGACTCCAGCGGGGGGGGGAGAAAAACCTAATAAGTGCTGTGTTAAGCTATTTAGTAAATTCAATTTCCATTAAAATAAGCTTTTATTCATATGTCCTCAACAGAACATTAAAAAAGTTGTTTTTTAGTATGAAAGATAAGTGAAATGTTTTAATATTGTGCGACATATTATGCTGGGGGTGTTACCGATGGTTGTAAAATAGGAATTTCCCATTTGGATATAAGGGAACAGTGTGCAAGACCTACTAATAGATATTTAACCTAGTGAGGACTATAATAGAGACCTGTATGCTTTGCTTTGTATATTCCAAAGGAGATGACATGTGCTGTTGGGGGAATGCTGAGGAATGTCTCCTCCTGAATTGTTGGATGATTTGAAAGTTTAATTACGAGTAGGATCTAGTAGGCTAGAAATGTAAAAAAAAGATTGCCTTTTTAGCACAGTATAACAAAGATCTCTACTGTATATAACACATTTTTTAGAAATAAAGGAAAATCTGTTACTGGAATATAAACCTTTCAAAAAAAAATTTTGAGGTAAAAATAGAGAATCAGGTGAATTGAGATTATCAAGTGTGTTACATGGCACATTAACAAATCTGAACTACAAATAAAGGCCATTTGCTGAAGATAGTAAAGTGAGAAGACAGGGTTAGAGTATTTAAACATAGATTTTTCAAGTCTGGGTGGAAATAATGAATTAGACCAGGGTTTCCCTTACTTTGATTGTTCCTATTAGCCCTGTAGGTTTCTAAATCCTGTTGCAATTATAATTTTTTGTATAAACTTGAAAACAACTCTAGATTTTTTTTTACTATTCAATAATATTTGTAAAAAATACATTTAAAATAAAATATTTTGCACAATTTAATTTAGAAACATGTATCATTATTCACACATATATAGATGGTTAGATTTTCTATACCTGTGTAATAAAATATGTTAGCAGAAGTTTGATAAGATGTTATTGGGACAATTTTCATATATACATCTTATAATATATACTAAAGTAAATGTGTAACATATACACAGATAAGTATTAATTTATGTACTCTAAAAATACTTTTGTCCTATCCATAATAGAAGGTGTTGCAAGAGTTTCTCTTCTTTTCTCTTTCTTTAGTTGGAATCTCACTCTGTTGTATAGACTGGAGTACAGTAGCACAATTATGGCTCACCGCATCCTTGACATCCCGGGTTCAGGCAGTCTTGCCTCAGCCTCCTGAATAGCTGGGACTATAGGTGTACTACTTGCAAAAGACAGTTGCATTCTTATATACCAACAACAAACAGGCAAAAAGGCAAATAAGCACAATCCCATTCACAATAGCCACAAAAAAAGAGGAAAGAAAGAAATTCCTTGGCATCTTCCTAACCAGAGCAGTGAAAGACCTATACAACAAAAACTACAACACATGGCTCAAAGAAATCAAAGGCACAAACAAACGGAAAAATATTTCATGTTCATGGGCTGAAAGAATCAACACTGTTAAAATGTATATCCTACCCGAGGTAATCTACAGATTTGACACAATACACATTAAACTACCAACATAGTTCTTCTCAGACCTGGAAACGACAACAATACATAAATTCATATGGAAACATAAATGACCAAGAATAGCCAAGATAATCCTTAGCAAAAGAAACAAAGCAGGAGGTATCACACTTCCTGACTTTAAACTTTACTATAAGTCTATAATAATAAAAAGTTTCCGGTATTGGTACAAGATCAGGTGTACAGGTCAATGGAACAGGATAGCGATTCCAGAAGCAAAACCTCAATTTCTCAACCACCTCAACTTTGACAAACACGCCACCAACAAGCACTGCACAGAGGAAAATCTATTCAGTAAATGGTGCTGGGAAAACTGACTGCCCACATGCAGGAGACTGAAACAGGACCCCTACTTATCACCATACACAAAAAATCAACTCTAAATTCATTAAAGACCTAAATGTAAGACCTCAAAATATAAGAACCTTTTAAAATGCAGGTGACACCCTTATGGAAATTGGAATAGGCAAGCAATTCCTGATCAAAACCCCGAGTGCCCAGGACATAAGAAATAAGATAGACAAGTGGGACCTCATCAAACTGACAAGCTTCTGCAAAGTCAAAGAAACCACTGAGAGAGCAGGGAGACAGCCCACAGACTGGGAAGAAATGTTTGCCAACTGTATATCTGACAAAGGTCTAACATCAAGGATCTACCAGGAATTCAAATGTGCAAAAAAAAAAAAAAAAAGAAAGCCCCATTAAAAAGTGGGCAAAAGGCATGAACAGACACTTTTCGAAAGAATGCAAACAAGCAGACAACAGATACATAAAAAAGTCCTCAGCTTCATTAGTCATCAAAGAAATGCAAATTAAAGCCACACTGAGATGCCACAAAAATCCAGTCAGAATGGCCATCACCAATAACTCAAAAACAACAGATGCTGAGGGGAATGTGGGAAAAGGGAACACTTCTACACTGTTGGTGGGAGTGTAAAGTAGTACAACCTCTGTGGAAAACAGTGTGGTGATTCCTAAAAGACCTAAAAAATGACCTTCTACATGACCCAGCAGTCTCCCTTCTGGGAATATGCCCAGAGGAACTCAAATCATTTTACAAAAAGATACATGCATATGCATATTTATTGCAGCACTATTCACTATAACAAAAACATGGGACCAACTGAGCTGCCCACTGAAAGTGGACTGGATAAAAATAATGTGCTACATATATATAATGCAATATTATGCAGCCCTAAAGAAAGACAAAATTATGGACTTCACAGCAACTTGGATGGATTTAGAGTCTATCACACTCATTAGTGGACCCTGAGCATTTATCATAATACTACAAGAAAGCGATTGGCAGGAGCAGGACACTGCCGGGGGTGGGCACATAGCATCAATAAGGGCGCTTTATCCTAAACCGGGTGAAATGAAGATCGATGGGAGGCCCTAACTTCAACTATGTATAGATCACTTACATACCTATTCCTGAGTTGTACCCCCACATCTTTGAAATAAACAAAAGAAAATAAAGTTTCAGAAACTTTTCTTAATATCCAATTTGCAACCACAGAGACTTCAACAATGAGGTACATTTCCTAATGTTTTTTTTTTCTTTCTTCCCGTTCCTTTATCCAAACGTATCTTAAACTTTCCAAAGATCCTGACAACTTCTGTAATTTTTGGATGCCATAAACTTTCTCATGCCTATTGAAGTAGATGATGAATTTGGAACTGATAGATAATTTATCTATCCATTTAATAAATGCAAAGCACTTCTTGTGTGCCCAGCATTGCAGCAGTTGCCATGGGGAAATAAGTGTCAGAAGTGACAATCAAATTGAAGCGGAAACAACAAGAACAAACACAAAGCACTTTGTGGTGGAGATGATCAGGATATGTTTAAAGCACACAGGAAAATGTGGGAATGACTTCAAGAGTAGCCCAATAAGATGCTTTATTATTTACATTTCTTTTACTCAAAAGAATTTCCCTTCACTTTGCAACTTTACCTCTGGGCTTCCCTAATGGAATCTATGTTTGTTTGTTTGTTTTTTTATATAAAATATTCCACTAGCTCTTTAGTATAAATATTCATTTTCTGAATTTTAAAGTTTTTCTAGGTTTTATCTTATTGCACTCTCTTTTAAAAAGACTGTAATCCTCTTAATTGCATTTTGAATAAATCTGTATTTCTATATGTGCTGCCCAGAATAATTATGATTTGGTCCCTAAGTACATGTCAATCTTCATTTCTAACAAAATGTCTCATCTCCACTCCAGCTATATTAGTTTCTTGTTTCTTTTAATTTTCCATGAGTGGGCTTACCTACATATTGATTATGATTCTCAATTCATCTGTCTTATATTTTTGCATGCTATTTTATGTCTTCTCTTTCCTCTCTGGCTATTTTTTTCTCCCTTACCTTGCATCTATTCATTCATTTAAATGTATGAATTATATACAGACATATATGCTACATAGAAAAATATAGATATTTTACCCATCTTCACAGCACTTCATTTTTACCCGGAATCTCTAAGATGATTGAAATATTAGAAAAGCTTGGCACTATGGGTCATAGTCTGAGCGTGAAAAGAATAAAAAAGGTGTGTCTCTAGGGCATACCTACATTATTCTAGAATATACCTTTTGAACTCCCACTCACTAAAATTGTGATTTCTTATTTGCTTTCCCCTTTGAGTGGTATGTAAAGATGGACTTGAGGCGACCTCAGTCTCACTGGGAAATTCATCCTATGTGGAAAAGCTAAACTGGTCCCAGAAGAACGAAAGATCTATCCAGGCCAATAAAGTCTGTCTTTGTCTAGATCTAAGAGGAACTCTCATTTTACAGCTGTTCCTCGGGTCTGAAGAACCAATCTTGTACTTGTAGCTGACATCTCCTAAGAACAAGTGAAGGACTTTTATTTATGTATGGCAGCGTCCTCTATCACAATTACAAATGAGACATCTTCACCATCATCACTCCCATACGTGAGAACAGAGTTTTCCATGTTATCTTTCTTTTTCAGCAGTGCACTTTTAGTACATAGCAAAATGTCTTTTGTCTATCAGGAATTCAAGAATTACTTACTTATGAGTAAATGAGTGAAGTAAATAGAGAAGAATGAGTGAAGTAAATAGAGAAATGATAAACTTAAGACCTTACAAGTACTAGACAAGCTCTTTACCATAACCAAGTTTCACAGAGCACAATTATAGGCTTTGCTTAGGAGTCTGGAAAACAATTTAAGAATTTTAAGCAGAATAACAGTGAAATTTCCATACATAAATTTCAATGAGTCAAAATTGGATTATAAGAGCTCAGATGATTATTATCATTTATAAAAGGGATTCAATAGTTTATATATTATTCAACTTCTTCTCTAGAAAGAGAGGGAAGTGGGCACTTTCAAAATAGCTTTATGAGATTTAATCAGAGTCCAGAGTGCTAACCATTACACAATGGAAGAGATTAAACTAATAAGCCTTTGTAATGGGTTGTGTGTGGGAAGGGGGAAAAAAAGAGTTTCAGTAATAAATCAGGTTTCCATCAATGGGCAATTGCATGAATGTTGTTATCATGTACAAAGAGAGACGGAAAAGGGAAGAAAAACCTTGAGGGAGAGCATGAATTTGGTTTGCAGGCACTTCTTTTAAAAGTAGTCTTGAAATGTGTAAGTGATATATCTTAGCAGATTGTATATGTAACATTTTAGGTCATAAAGAGTTTTGTGAAGGGGATAGTAGTTCAGAAATCATCAACATTGACTTATCTGCCCCAGAGATACAGATAAAATACACTAGGGAGAAAGAGGAGGCCAAGCAGAGAAAAGAATTTCAGAAATTAGCCTTAGAAATGCCATTATTCAATGCCTTGGTGGTAGAGAATAATGACAAGAAACTAAGGACAAGCTTACGAAGCAGAAGGAGGTTATAGTGTTATTGAAAGAAAAAAAGAAAAGAAAATTTTAAGTAGATAGTGGGAGGTACTTGAGATATATATGAAAAATAAAATTAAGAAAAAAAACCAAAAATATGTCCCATGGGGTCTTCAACATGTAATTAACGAGTGACCTTAGCACTTGTATTTCCATCTTGACTAGTGCCAAAGAAGAATTACAGTACACTGAGTAAAAAGTAGCGGGAAGTGGTAAAATGAAGGCTAATTGCAGAAAAATAAAGCATTTTCACAAATTTGGCTCAGAAAAGAGGGCAGAAAACGATATCACCAATATTACTTTCCCCGATATAAAGAACAGAAAAAGTGGTATGTGTTTATTGGTTGTTTAATCTTTCACTTGTTTATACTTGTTTGAAAATAAGGGAGACTTGAACAAATTTAAATATTTCTGGTAAAATGGATTTGTGGAAGAGACAAGATGGAAGATACCTTGGACATGACCATTGGTCATCTTTAGGTATTTTTTTTCCTTTTTTTTTAGTTTTTGAGTTTGGAGTCTCACTCTGTCGCCCAGACTGGAGTGCAGTGGCATGCTCCGGGCCCCTGCAGCCTCGACCTGCTGGACTCAGGGCAATCCTTCCGTCTCAGCCTTCCAAGAAGCGGTAACTACAGGGGCAAGCGGTAACTACGAGGTCTCACCCTGTTGCCTAGGCTGGTCTTGAACCCGTGGGCTCAGGCAATCCTCTCGCCCCAGCCCCCCAAAGTGCTGGGATTATAGGCTTGAGCCACCACACCCGGCCAATCTTTAGGTATTTAATAGGCCCAGACACCAAGTCTAGCATGATGTAAGCCTTAGTAGATATGAACTTACTCAACACTATCTGACCATAGTGAATCTATCTGGACTGCCTGCTGGACTCAGAATCAAAGGAAAAACTCATGTCTTTTACTTTGTCTACTTCATTGTGCTAAAAGTAAAGCAGAACAATCAATCAATGGGGACAAAGAAGATCCACCTTTTTCCTCATTCTCCATTGCACAGCTACTGGTAAGGCGGATGCTTGGTATAAGTACTTGCAGTTTGAGTGGATAAATAAATGAATAATAAAAAAGCATGTATCCAATAAGATGCCCTCAAAAACTCTCTGCCAGCTGTGTTCTTCATTATACAATGACAGAGAGTGTGAAAGCCACAGGACTGGTGTTCCAACCGTGGTATTCCCTTGGAAATTTCTCTGATCCTTGAAGAGAACCACATAGATAACAAAAGGACACATTTTTCTCTTTCATGTTCAATCAGTCTATTTTGTAGCTTTTAGTCATATACAAGTCCAACGGCTTTAATTCTCTTACTGGATACTTCTTATAGGCAATTCTGCATTTTTTTTCTCACATCAGTTTGTTTTCATGCAGAAACCTCTGGGCAAGGACATCCACACAGCACTGGTTTTTATTATTAGCTTTAAATTAAAAACTGAAAATACATTTCAGATGAACTTAATGGCATTGTCTTTTAAAATTGTATTTTTTCTTGATCTCATCTTTTTCTTTTATTATTGACTCCATGTTAGATGTGCAAGACTGCTTCCCATCAGCATATTTTAAAATATAAGAGCAAGCAGGTAATGAAAAATAGCAGCATACAAAATGTCTTTGGAAATATATTTTTCAGAGCAAGAAGAATTTAAGCCCAGGCTGGATATAGAAGTTCTGATCCCAGACAGATGTGCTGTTGATTGTGGAGAACAATTATTAGTAGTTGTCTTCTTTGCCTTTTGAAAATGAATGAAAAATTTACTTTTTTCTTGAGTTGGAATCTCTCTCTGTTGCCCAGGCTGGAGTGCAGTGGCACGCTCCCTGCCATCCCAGCGTTGACCTGCTGGGCTCAGGCGATGCTTCCGCCTTAACCTTCCAAGTAGCTGGAACTACTGGTGTGAGTTAGCACTCACGACTAATTTTTTTATTTTGTTGTAGAGATGAAGTCTTGCCAAATTGCCCAGGCTGTTCTGGAACCCATGAGCTCAGGCAATCCCCTCAACTCGGCCTCCCAAAATGCTGGGATTACAGGCTTGTGCCACCACGCCCCGCCAATTTACTATTTTTTAACTGGAAAACCTGCTCTCTTCTTTAGCAGGGTTTCCTCAAAGTTGTGTAATGTTTCATTGAGTTCATTCTGGTAGGTAGTGGATTCTCATTTCCTCCCTTGTCATTGAGACAGAGAGCAAACACCCTTCTTTCAGCTCTACACAACATTGCGATGACACAGGAACTCATCCTACAGCGTTCAAGGAGATGCTGATAGGAAGGAAGAAACAGGATGAATTCATCAGCTCAACAATAATAATATTTTTGTGACATCCCGCAAATAACAATTCTATTAAATGGTTCACTCATATTGTTTGTAATTCGGGATGATGACTCAGAGGTACTAAAAATAACAGAAATGTGAAATTGAAGTAAATTTGGTATCATATAGAGATTACTCATTGCTTCTATTATGTCTTGTGTCAGAAACTTAATGCATGATGTACCATATAGATTTATTTAAAAAGCTATAATATTTCACATATTATTTTTGTTTTAATGGAAATAGTTCATTGTGCTTGTTTAAAACATCGAATAGTACAAAAGGGCTTATAATGAAAAGCAGGACTTTCATCTTCACTCGTCTCTCTTGGTATTACTTTCATTGCAATAATGTCAACCATATGTTATCTGTTATTTAATTAAATAGTATCTAAACACTTTCTAAGGGAATTACTTTTTCACTTAAAATTCTCCTATAGCTACCAATATGTATATCTCAAGTACCAAATTTGCTTCTGATTTTTTTATTTTGGACATCATTGTTTAAATTGCTAAGTTCCTTTTCTATAGAATTGTAGATGCAGTATTTTCATAATTCTTTCTAAAAAAAATTATTATAATTAAATTCACTCAAATCCTTTCTGTTTCCTTCAGAATAAACTACATTTTTGGAAAATGACATATATTTTAAAAAATGTATTTATTTTGTTTTTTAATATATAAATGAGTTCTTTGCTGTTACCTGGGTGGAATGCAGTTGTAACTCACTGCAGTCTCAGACTCCTAGGCTCCAGCAATCCTCCCACCTCAACTTCCCTAGTAGCTGGAATTACATTTGTGCACCACCACACCTGTCTCTAATTTTACGTTTTAATTGATACGCTGTAATTGTTCATATTTATGGAGTACAATTTGAAGTTGCAATAAATACCTATGTTGCATAATGAGATCTAATTTTTATGTTGCATGATTTCCTAAAATAACATAATTTTATTTTCTAATTTGACGTGCATATGGATGTGTGTCCATGTAGGTGCACATGTGCGTGTTTGTATTTCACAGAAAGTTCTTAAATGATGACAGAAGTCTCTAGAGCTTGTCGAACAGAAGATCTCACCTCAGGCATGAAGCATGGGTGGAGAAAAGAACTGGTTAAGGTTCAACTGTATTATACTCAGACATTCACTTAATCCCCTTCCTTTTAACTCCCAGTCTTGTGCTCATCCCTTTGGAACTGGACACTTCAGATCTTGACCAGGTTTCTGCTGGGCTGACTGACTGCCTCTTCATTGGCTCTAATCCTTTGTGTCACAAACTCAAGGATACAGCTTTTTTTTTCTCAGTTTAGCAATATACTCTTTCATTTTTTTCTGTCTTCTTGTGAAAGTTTGTTGAATCCCTTAGCATCAAATACCTCTTATCTTATTTTCATATATTTTCAGATTTATACCTTTTTTTGTTATAATTTTCACATAGCCATAGAGGAAAAAGGAAATATATTTGCATGACCACATTAACGTCTATAATACAGTGTTTTGTATGCCTTTGAGATTATGTTATTTTCATTCTCATAAAATCTGTGACCATTTTAGGCAGGGATGGGCAACTACATATAATCAAAATACAGCATTCTGTTGTAAAACACTAGTTGCCAAGCTGCTTGTGTCTCACTAAGCTTAAGTCCTTGCAAGTTGCAATAACTTTTAAAACAGTGCAGACAGACAGCCCCTAACTGAAATTTATACGGCTTGTAGTTCATAGATTTGCACTAAAGACAATAATCAATATGACATTCTTGTTGTTGACTATACAAGACCTAACAAGTGAACAATGAGTGAATTAGATCACGCACTGTATTAGAACACACTCAGTAAGTATTTTATGCCCCTGCTTGCATATAATGTAAAAAGACTTAAGTGTGACATTGATGCACTAAAATACAATGTAACCTCCATGGTTTTTTGTTTAGTAAATTGTAAATGTATTCCGCTTACAAACTGAGTCTTGTTTATTTCCATTTGCTAACTGTGCCTTAATTTCCACTGTTAAAAGTTAATTTTAATTGAATCCAGGTATGTATTTTGTCCACTTTAAAATAGTTTCTTCAGTACATGGAGCTTGAAATGGAACATATTAATAACAGATTCAGAACAGTTTTGAAGAGACAGAAGATGGAAGATGATAATTAGCTACTGCCCACAAGAATGCATTGGAGTCAGCCTTATTTTGTTTTGTCAGTATCTGTCTAAAGAGAAGACTTGGTGCACACACACACAAACACACACAAAATGTCATTTGTTAGTATTAGTCCATTCTGAAGATATTTAAGCAGCCTCATTTTTATAACACACTCACTAACCAGTTGCCGTTGTTATCTATACCAGCATTTGGATGTAAGATGAGTTATTTTCTTCCAAATAGCATTTAAGTTTCTGTCTGTTTTGCTGAGTCCTTCTTTTTATGACTACTTTAAATAAAAAACCGAATTCATTTTCAGTGATTAGTGAGAGCAGGAGACATATCTATGCAACTAACTGGATTGATTCTTTGCAGTTCAGTGAGTGAGCAATTGAACAGATCATTGCACAATCAATTCACTCCCACAAGCAAATTGACCATACTTCAAAAAAGCCAGGCTTCTCATATCAGTGGTGTTAAGCACATCACAGGAGTTCTGCAATGCCTGTATAAATGTTCACACAAATCAATAACATTTGATTTTCTTATTCTAGTGACAGAAGCATAAGGGAAAGCAAACTAAACTAAGACTGAGAGGGTTATATTTGAGACCCAATACTTCTATTAATTAGCCCTATAAAACTTGAAGGACACAAAGAACTTTAACAGGAGAGCAAGAGGTAAGCAAGATGTGAAGCTTCAATCTGAGGTGTCTGTCTTTAGAGGAAGCAATGCTTCCAGACACTCGTAGCCTAGGTAGATATTGCTTGAGTAGCTATGGATATAAACCTGAGTTATCCCTCACACACAAGAAAGTTTAGGACGCTGCTGTTGATTCATGAAAAGTGTGTCAGAAAAGATGACTTTGTGACATGCCAACTTGACTGAGATGTGTTCCCCAGAATTCTCCTTTCTAGTCTTCTGTTTTTAGAGTAGACAATAAGGGAGATTGACTCATGAGAGTTGGCAGGCAAAGGAAGGTAGCATACACCACCTTTTTCTAGTCATTCAATGAAACACTAGTAGAAATGCTGTCTTGGAGAGATTTTGCAGGTATAACTAAGACCTATTGCCAGTTGACATTGAAGTAACCAAAGTAGAATAGTCTGTTGCCTTGACTTAATTATGTTGAAGCTAAGGACTAAGGTTTTCTACCTGGGGTGCTGGAGACTTCAAAACACAGGGGGAGGAGAACACAGTAGAACCTTTTCATCGGTGACCCTCACATTCACCATGTTGCTGCTGATCAATTGATTCACCTTGCTGGCATGAAGTGGCAGCTGGGCCTGCAATTCCTAGGTTTTTCCCCTGATTCTTTCTTTGGTTTCTATGACTAGGTGATTGCATGTACGTTCAGTACCATGTGCCGGTTGTTTGCATGTGCATCCAGTACCATGACAGAGGTACCCCATTTCTGTAGGATACCTTGGTAGACGAGAGGCAACAATAATTGAATTAGGTGTTAGTTCATAATTGTTAGGTTTCTGCACATTCTCATGAGGCCCAGGCTGTGTATGAACTTCTCTTCCTGCATGCCTGTGAACTCTAGGTTACCCCATTAGAGGTAGGGCTAGCATTGTATCTACATGGCCAGCACCCACAGCTTCTTATAAATAAGTCTATACATGTATTATTTCATATATTATAAATACATAAAATAGTTACACATTGCATGTTACATTTTATTTAATTATGCAAGTGCAAATTATATATTTATAATATAGATTTACTGATAGATAGACCATATGAGATATAGAGAGAAATCATAGGAACTCAGGAAACTAGATACTCAAATTCAATCTACACTCACTGTCTTTCACTTTTCTGAAAGTACAACAGAGATATGCACACAGAAGTCTAAAGTAAGTATTATTAGCCCTCAGTTAGATTGAGCCCTAAATCTAAGTATCCAACATAAGTGAAGTAAGACTATATACAGAGATTCTCAAATGTAGATACATATTAAAATAGCCTAAACTTCTTTATATAAATGTAAACACATGTTTCAGTTCCACCTACATAAATTCTGATTTGATTGCCTCGTGTAGAGTGGGAAACGGGAATAGGTGTTTTTCATAAAGCTCCTCCTGCGACTCTCATATGCTGGTCACGTTGCAATTTGCCATACAGGTAAGATGGAGGACTCATTCTGCCCAGTTTAGAGGCAGGACAAGATGCTAACTTTGATTTATTCCTGATTTTCCCAGGGCAGCAGTATGATCCTCTGCAACTTGCCACCACACAGAAGAGACCAGGTGATGGAGGTGATAGTATATGATTCCGTCTGAAGAAGTGTAATTGTGTCAAGGCATCAAAGCAAATTTGTTCATCTTGGGCATTTCCAAGTTGGGATATTTCCCAAACAGCAAAAATCCTCCTAGTTCAACTTTGCAGTTATGCAAGAGGAAAATTCACTAGGAGAGAGTCAAGACCTCATCTAGGCTAAAGCGTGAGGTCACTTTCTTACACTGAAAGTTGTACTCACATACACACTATGTCTTCATAGAAAGTCCATTCCTTTAACTATTCCCAAAACCTGGTGGAGGATGGAGGAGGGAGGTGGGAATGTCAGAGACAACTTACCCTAGACACAAAAATTGCGCATCTAAGTTTGTAGTAACGAAAGAACAATACTGACTTATCTACAGTCTTTCACTGAAGAACAAAGCAATGATTCTAATTATGGTGCTAGGTCCATAATTGAGTAGAGTTAAGTGAGAGCAGGAAAGAGAAAATTATTGTATATGTTATTTTACTATCTTCTATTTTTATGTGTGTTTATTATGTCTATGGAGATAGAACGAAGTCAGCTGATCTCCTTTCTAATTATCTGTATATTCATATTCTGAAAAATATTATTTCTGGTAAGTGACCAGAATTGAATCTTTATATTAGGCAATTTTTTGAAAGGCAAAATTACAGTTTCTATGGGCAAGGACAGCCCCAACAACTCTGTACTCCTCCCTCCTACAATTTTCCCTATTTCCTTTATCCACTCAGTGGTTATCTACCTAGTTTTCCAGTCCTACATTTTAAAATGTCATCCTTGGAAATAAGCATGAAACACAATATTACTTAGCCATGTGTTTATTATTGTTAATAATTTACTTATAAGCTCACTTATTGTACTTCACTATAAGTCAGGTACTGGGTGAAGCACATTATGTACATTATTTGTTTAATCTTCATATTGACTTGAGCAAAAACATATTAGGATCCCAACTTTCAGGTGGTGAATTTGGGATTCAAGGAGTTAAAGTCGTTTGTCACACAACGAGAATACTGCAAAGTCAGAATTAGAACTCAAATTTGTTAAATTCCGAAGCATACCTTCTTATTCCTCAGGAGACGATACTTCTTACCACAACATGTGAAATCCCTTGGTCTTCATCTCTGTTTGTAAAATGGCAATAAAATATTGCCTATCTATATTCCACTTTTTTGGAAATACTTTTATTATTTGATAATTTCCCCCTGCATCTGAATTATTTAATGGTATTGGCAGGATACTATAATATTTAAACTATGTAATTACATTTTAAGGTGAAGATTCATTGCTCTAATGTATAGAAAACATTGATAATAGTCCCTCCCTATATAGTAGCCAATAAAAGAAATATTCAAGATCATGGGTTATACCAAAGTATAAAATGAGACAATAGAATTGACAGTGTTCAAAAATATTGTATAAAAATATTAGGTCATACTAATAAAACCAAAATTGTTCCTTACTTATTTAACAACTATTTATAGCTATTCTTGGCAAATAAATGAATATTTTAATGCAACTTTATCTTGAATTATCTTATGTGAGTAATCTTAAAAATACAGGGACATACTAGTCAAGCAATAATGAAATAATTTCTCTCTTTTTCCTCTTTCTCCTCTTTACATGAAGGTATACCTCATGGGTAATCTTTTATTTTTTTGAGGCAAAGAAAGAAAAGTTTATTTAAAAGTAAATTAGAGTGAGAAAGGAAGGGAGAGAGAAGATTCACCTCCCCAAGGTGGGGGAGGAGGCCCATTCTTGGAGGTTTTAATTTTAATTTTATACCTTGCCAGGGGGAGAACTCAAAGATCTTTGAAAAGTTTTCCAAACCAATTTCTTGACGAGGTGAATGCTTTTAAATTAAATATGGAGGAAAATTAATTAATGAAAAAAACCCTGCCAATCTCTGCTTACATCTACTCATTCAAGAACTATTTTCTTGAAGACCTCATACAGGCCAGATACTGTTCTAGCATCTGAAATGCAAGGGCAAAATTCATATTCTGTGCCAGGCACTTACATTCCATCAAGCCATCAAGGAGAGA
>CAUYQG010034061.1:0-19670 GCA_963574415.1 Tarsius wallacei | reverse complement strand
ACCACACCCGGCTAATTTTTTTATTTATTGTAGAGATGAGGTCTCGCCAAGTTGCCCAGGCGGGTCTCGAACCCGTGGGCTCAGGCAATCCACTCACCTCAGCCTCCCAAGGCACGGGATTACAGGCTGAGCCACCGAGCCTGGCTAGTATTACTTTTTTTAACTGTGTCTAACAGATTTTTAATTTTCCTTTTGTCTCTGGTTACAAGTAACACATTTATAAAATAAACTGTAAATTATGTAGAAAAGATTAAAGTAGACAGTGAAAAGGCTGCTGGACTGCATCAGCAAAGCTCATTACAATGTCCCCATGGTTAATTGGCCACATCAAACTCTCTTTGCTGTTTATTTTCTTTGCCTATTTTTTCTTTCTTTCTTTCTTTTTTTTTTTTTTTTTGAGTCAGAGTCTTACTCTGTTGCCCAGGCTGGAGTGCAGGGGCACGCTCATGGCCACCGCAGCTGCGACCTGCTGGGCTCAGGCGATCCTTCCACCTCAACCTTCCAAGTAGCTGGAACTACAAGCAGACGCACCATGCCCGGCTTACTTTTTTGATTTATTGTAGAGATGAGATCTCATCAAGTTGTCCAGGCCGGTCTCAAATCCCTGAGCTCAGGCAATCCACTCGCCTTGGCCTCCCAAAGTGCTGGGATTACAAGCTTGAGCCACTGCGCCTGGCCTCTTTGCTTATTTTTTAAGGAAAATACTTTTTATTGTTTCCATGAGGTTTTTTTTGTAAAACTCACTGTATATTAGAGGAAAAAGTCTGCTGTCTATCAAATGTGTTACCATATTTTTTTCTCTAATTTATTGCTTTTCTTCTAACTTTGTGGTATTTTCTGCCATTCAGAAGTAATCTGTGTGGTCAGTTTTATTAATTTTTTTGCTTTTATTGTCTCTGCCTTTGATATTATGCTTTGAAAGGTGTTTCCCATCCCAGGATTACAATGGCATTCACTTGCATTTTCTTCTGGTACTCTCACGGCTTGATTATATTTTGTCATGTTTAAATTTTAAGACACTCCACTTTTTTGCTGATAATAGACATTTATTGATTGCTTATGATGTGCTGGGCTTTGTGACAAGTGCCTTACAATGATCATCTCATTTGTATGTCCAGTAACTTCAGAGGTAGATGCTGGTAGAATCCTTGTTTTCACAGGTGAGGAAGCTTAGGAACAGGGAGGTTGGGTACTTATGCAAGACCACATAGCTGGTAAAACCTGGCCCATCAATGCTAAAACATACACAGATCATTGTAAAAATTAGAATTGGTATATGTAAAGTTTTAGGAATATAGTAATTAATTATTATCATTGCATAGTTCTCCTAAACATAATTTCTGAAGGCTAAATATTATTTGGAAAATGGTATGTTTTAAGGTAAGTACATTTCTAAAACACTGTTCCTTCAAAAGCATGTTTAGAATTCCATGGGAACACACAAAACCTTTAAGAAACAATTGTCATAAAAAGGAATCCTGGAAAGATTGTATCAACATGTGTTTCAGTGGGTAATGGGATTACAGGTTTTTTTTTTTTTTAAATCTTGTTGGTTAATGTTTGCAGTTTCTTAAAAGAGCATTTTTTAAAAATACAGACAGTCTTAATATGTTGCCCAGGCTGGTTTCGAACTCTTGGCCTCAAATAAACCTCCCATCTCAGCCTCCCAAAACGCTGAGATTATAGATGTGAGCCACCACTCCCAGGCAAAAAAGCATGTTTCAAAATTTTTCTTAGCAGAAAAATAGCCATAATAAATGCTATGTTTTTTTAAAGGCTATGATAAGACAGTGTGACCAGTGTAGAAAACAGTTTGGCAATTCCTTAAAAAGTTAAACGTGGGGCTGGGTACAGTAGCACATGTCTGTAATCTCAGTACTGTGGGAGGTAGAGGCGAGAGGATTGCCTGAGCCCAGGGGTTTGAGACCAGCTTGGGCAACTTGGTGAAACCTCGTCTCTACAATAAATCAAAAAATTAGCTGGGCATGGTGGTGTGTGTCTGTGGTTCCAGCTACTCAGAAGGCTGAGATGGAAGGATTGCCCGAGCCCAGCAGGTGGAGGCTGCGGTGGCTGTGATCATGCCACTGCACTCCAGCCTGGGTTGAGACTCAGATTAAAAAAAAAAAAGTTAAAGGAATTATCATATGATCCAGCAATTGCCCTCCTAGGCGTATATCTCAAAAAATTGAAAGCAAGGACTCAAACAAATTTTTGTATACCAGTGTTCATAGTAGCATTATCCACAATAGCCAAAAGGTGGAAGCAACCCAAATGTCCATTGATGGGATGAATGAGTAAATAAAATGTGGTGTATCCATACAATGGAATATTATTCATCTGTTTTTGGCTTAAACAACAGAAATTTATTGTCTCACAGTTCTGGAGGCTACAAGTGTGAGATCAGGGTGTCAGCAGTGTTGGTTCCTTGTGAAGGCTATGAGGAAGAATTGATGCCATGCCTCTCTCTTAACGTCTGGTGGTTTGCTGGGGTTGTTGACCTTTCTTGACTTGTGCAAGCATTACCCTGGTCTCTGCCTTCATCTTCACATGGCTTTCTCCCTGTGTGTCTTATTCATCTTTAATAAGGAAATTCTGATACAAGGTACAACATGATGAATCTTGAAAACATTATGCTAAGTGAAATAGGCCAGGCACGAAAGGTCAAATATTGTGTGATTTCACTTATATGAGGTACCTAGAACAGGCAAATTCATGGAGAGAGAAAGGAAAATAGTGGTTACCAAAGGCTTGGGGATGGGAGAGGAGAGCGATTGTTCAGTGGATTTCTGTTTGTAAAGATGAAAATTTTCTGAAAATAGTCATAATGGCTGCACAAAATTGTGAATGTACTTAATACTCCTGAATTGTATGCTTAAAATGATTAAACTGGCAACTTGTATGTGTATTTTGCTACAATGAAACAATAGCAAAAGGAACCAAAATTAGCCTCTATCTCATAGACTACTGGGCTTAAGAAGGATAATTTGTGTGAAGTGCTTAGCACAGTGCCAGGCTCATAGGAAATACTCACTGAAGGAAGGATGAATGTTTTTCTAATAAGTTAGAACCATTTAAAGATGGAAAGGGCGTTTTTGAGGGATGGTGTAATGACTTCCCTGCGACTGGAAGTGTTTAAGAGGAGGCAGAACCGACCTCTTAAAATTTCATATGCAAACAAATCACAGTCTATCTTTTTTAACAAGTTCCAAGTGATGCTGTCGCCACCAATTGAGCACACTTGAGAAGCAGGGAGCTAGACGATTCCTTAAGGGGATGCTGGAGAAGGTATGTGAGAACTCGTCACATGGACCAATGAGTTCAATCTCTGCTGCCTAGTGCGGGGGGCCATTCACCACATGTGGCTATTGAGCACTTGAAATATGGCTAGTCCAGGCCATTGCCTTGCTAAGCTATGGTCTGGCCATGTGTTCTTTGAGCTATGGCCAGGACATGTTTTCCTAGGCTTTGGCCCCTTCCTCTACCTTGGGGAGGTGAATCTCCTCTCTTTTTCTCTCTTTCTCCATCTCCCTCTCTCCCTCCCTCTCTCTCCTACTCTCTCTCTAATTTACTTTCTAAATAAACTATATTTGCCAGTTAAAAAAAAAAAAGAAATGTGGCTAGTCCAAATTGAGATGTATTGTGAGTGCTAGATACGCAAAAACTTAGTATGAAAATAGACTGAAATATTCCATCAGTAATTTTTACATTGATTGCATGTTGAAATGATACTATTTTGGATATATTGGGCTAAATAAAATACTAAAAATTTGGCCAGGTGCAGTGGCTCAAGCCTGTTATCCCAGCACTTTGGGAGGCCAAGGCAGGAGAATTGCTTGCACTCAGGATTTTGAGACCAGTCTGAGCAACATAGCGAGACCTCATCTATGAAAAAAAAAAAAAAAAGCTGGGCATTGTGATACATGCTTGTATTCCCAGCTACGTAGGAGGCTGAGGAGGGTGGTTGGAGCTGCAATGCACCCGTGATTGTGCCACTGCATTCCAGCCTGAGTGACAGAGTGAGACCCCAACTCAAAAAAAAAAAAAAACCTAAAAAATTTTAAAGGGTTATGAATGGAAGGAGAGGTTATGAATGGAAGGAGATAGAGCAGAATCTGGAGGATTATATGGGTTAAAAGAGGACTTTTTTTTTCTTGGTAACATGGCAAGAACATAAAGAAGATAGGAAGGATAAATGGAGCCAAAGGGTAGCACTCCAGGAGCAGCAAGGCGGAGTCAGTGAGGTCTGCCAGGAGGCCGCAGGTAAAATGAAGTTGATGCAGCATTTATATGAATATATGAAAGATGGAAAGAATTGAAGCAAAGATGTAACAATGTTAATGCTGGCATCTGGGTAGTGGGGATGATGCTTACATTTTGTTTTTCTTTTCTATTTTTATCTTTTTGTGTGTGTTGTAAGTTTCTCTTTTATTTTCCTTTTCTTCAGAAAGATGCATAACTTTTAAAATTAGGGAGAGATGTTATTTACTATGAAAATAAAAGCAGAAAATCTGCTTCCCTATTGTAGGAGGACCATACATCAGTGGTAGCCAGGACACTGACTCCAGCACACAAGACCACCCCGCAGACGCATGTGACATGAACACACATATCACAAGAATTATAGTATAAGCATGTGGATGCATGGTGAGGACTAGAAGGAGGTTCTCCAGACTGTCAAGAGTAGTCGTGGATGTCTAGATTTCAGGTAATTTCTATTTTCTTTCCACTTTTGTTAATAGATTAAGTGTTTTAGAATGTCTGTGTACTTTTTTATAATCAGAAAAAAAGAATAATGATGTAATTTTGAAAAACAGGTATAGTCTTCATGAAAGAAATCAGTAGTTGCACTGTACTCCATGCTGATAAAACCATATCTTAGGCTCTCACTCTTCTACCAGCCTGGAAGAAGCAGTAACCATGTTGTGAACTGCCTGTGGAGAGGGCCAGATGCAAGGAAAATGGGGACAGCCTCGGCGACTTCTGACCTACAGCCAGCAGAAAACTGATGCCCTCAGTACTAAAGCTGCAAGGAAGTGAGCTTGGAAGTAGATTCTTAACACTGTCTGGCTGACACCTTGATTGCAGCCTTGTGAGACCCCAGAGCACAGGACCCAATTAACTCATGCCTGGACTCCTGACCTACAGAAACTGTGAGACAGTAAATGTGTATTGTTTTAAGCTGCTGAATTTGTGGCACGTTTTTAGTGCAGCAATAGAAAATTAATACATACACTTACTAGCCGTGTGTGAGATACTTTACATCCTTGCTAACTCTTTGCACTGTCAATCCTTTTAACTTTGGCCATGCTGGTGGGTATATATTGTGATTTTAATTTTAATTTTCCTGCTGATTAATAGTGTTGGGCACTTTTTAATATGCTTATTGGTCATAGGGTATATTATTTTATGAAATGCCTTGCAAGTATTTTTCTCATAAAAAAATTGGATTGTAAAGGAATACCTGAGACTAGGTTAAAAAAGAAATTCAGCCGGGCTTGATGGCTCATGCCTGTAATCTAAGCACTTTGGGAGGCCAAGGCAAGAGGATTGCTTGAGCCCAGGAGTTCGAGACCAACCTGGGCAACATAGCGAGACCTCGTCTCTACAAAAAACAAAATATTATCTAGGCATGGTGGTGAGTGCCTGTAGTCCCAGCTACATGGAAAGCTGAGATGGAAGGATTGCCTGAGCTCAGGAGGCCAAGATTGTGGTGAACTGTGAACGTGACACTGCACTCCAGCCTGGGTGACAGAGTGAGACTCCTACTCAAAAAAATAATTGAGTTGCCTATCTTTTTGTTACTGAGTTTCAGGAATTACTTATATATACTGGACATGAACTTTTGTAGGATATGTGGATTAAAAATCTCTTCTCCCATTCTGGGGCTTGCCTTTTCACTCTCTTACTAGTATCTTTTAATGAAAACAAAAACCTCAATTTTAAATTTAAAAAATCTTAGGTTTAGTGTTCAGTCTTGAACATCTAACAGAGGTCCTTCTTCCCTGCAAATAGGTCATGCTATTTACAAATACACCTCTATATGTCTTTGAGGGGTATCAGAATACGCCACCCCAAAATATGTCATTTTGACATAAGGATTATTTTGAGCTAACTGCTATTTATTTATTTATCTATTTTTAAGATTTTTAAATTTTAAATATGTGGGATACAATTCAGGGTTAGGTATACAAATGTTCATTATGCAGGCATCCTTGTTGATGAGGTGTGCCCCCCCATCCCCTGGCAGTTTCCCACTTCTGCCAATCCCGACCCTGCACTCCCTTGGCAGTTTCCCACTACTGCCAACCCCTTTCTTATAGTGTTATGATAGTTGTTCAAGGTCCACTTATGAGTGAGAATGTGTGATACTTGGTTGTTTCTGTAAGAGATCACTCCTGACTGCTTATTTAGCATTAACAGATGTAGGAAGAGTTTTCCGCCCTCCCCTAATCTATCTAAAAAGCGGACATATATTTCCCTTTGAAGAAAGTGCTTCCCTTACCAGGGAAAGAAGAGTGATCCTTATCACAGAAGGTGGGGAGAGAAGGCCAAGTTGCATAAACAGACTTTACTAAGATAGCCCTTGTCTTCCATTAGTTCTCTCATATATTTCCTAGTTACTTCCCCACAAGTTATCATCTCTTAAAGCTAAAGCCCTCTTTCTTTTGTTAAGAGTATATAAGCCCCAGAGTTTGTCCACTTCTATGAGTTTTACTTGTTTTCGGTGAACTGTGCACGTAAATATTAATTTTAAAATGTGTGCCTTTTCTGCTACTCATCTGTCTTTGTTAGTTTAATTGACAGCCCACAGGCACTGACCCCGAGAGGTCTGAGAGGGTATAGGAAAAGTTTTTCCTTCCTGACATCTTCTTCTGGAAGCAGGATAATTAAGATGGTGAGAAGTCTGGAAAGCGTGCCCTGTGAAGATTAGTTGGGGTATGTCAAGCTTGTGGAAGAAAACACTGCTGGGGTGGAAGATATATGGGAGGGCTGTTAAGGTGGAGGGGGGGGAAGAAAGAAAGGCAGTTAACATTTGTTAGGCATATACTAAGTGCCTGACTCTGTGCTAGGAGCCTTAGAATATTTAATCTTCAGATAAGAAAACTGGCAGGACAGGTGGCTCAGCCTCTAATCCCAGCACTTTGGAAGGCCTAGGGAGAGGATTGCCTGAGCCCGCGGGTTCGAATCCAGCCTGGGCAACTTGGTGAGACTTTGACTCTACAATAAATCACAAAAACTAACTGGACACGGTGGTGTGCATCTGTAGTTCCAGCTACTTGGAAGGCTGAGGCAAAGGATCGCCTGAATCCAGCAAGTCGAGGCTGCAGTGGCCGTGAGTGTGCCACTGCACGCCAGCCTGGGCGACAAGAGTGAGACTCCAACTCAAAACAAAAACAAAAACAAAAAACAACAACAAAAAAAACTGAGACTCAGAAAAATTAAGTAATATACCAAGAGACCCAGAGTCACAAAGCTAGAAAGTGATGGAGAAGTGATGGAGTTTGGCTTCAAAAAGGTCTTGTGGCAATTTCACTCTTAGGTATATACCCAAAAGAACTGAAGAACTTGTACATGCATATTCATAGCAGTACTATTCACAGTAGCCAAAAGTTGGAAACAGCCCAAATATTTATCAACAGATGAATGGATAAATAAATTGTGGTATATACATACAGAGGGATACGATTTAGCCATAAAAGGGAATGAAATACTGACACTTGCTACACCTTGGATGAACCTCAAGAACTTTTTTTTTTGAGTTGGAGTCTCACTCTGTCGCCCAGACTGGAGTGCAGTGGCCGCTCCCGGCCACCGCAGCCTCGACCTGCTGGGCTCCGGCGATCTTTCCGCCTCAGCCTTCCAAGTAGCTGGAACTACAGGCGCGCGCTACCACACCCGACTAATTTTTTGATTTATTGTAGAGATGAGGTCTTGCCAAGTTGCCCAGGCGGGTCTTGAACCCGCGGGCTCAGGCAATCCACTCACCTCAGCCTCCCAAAGGCGCGGGATTACAGGCTGAGCCACCGAGCCCGGCTGGATTTTTTTTTTACATATACATTCACGTCTTGTGTGTATGTTTATATTATACGTGTCTATATATTTTAGAATATTTACCTTTAAAAAATTGTACATATTAAAAGAAGTAACAAAAATAAAACATGTACTATACAGGTAGTTTTGCATAACATGAGATTACAGGTACTGCTATGACTGTAATATGTATTATGAGATGAGACAGTTGTGGTATAGTAGAAAGAGCCATGTACTTGGAAACAAGATATGAGTTCAGATTCTGTTTCTGCTACTGAATAGGTCTGTGACCCTAACCTATCCAAACCTGTTTTCTCTTCTGTAAAATGATGCTTGTCTCACAGTGTTGTTGTATTAAGTGATATAATGCATGAGAAGCATTTTCTTTTATTTATTATTTATAATTTTTTTTTGAGTTGGAATCTTACTCTGTTGCCCAGGCTGGAGTGCAGTTGCACACTGACTGCTACTGTAGCTTCAACCTGCTGGGCTCAAGCGATCCTTTCGCCTCAGCCTTCCCAAGTAGTTGGAACTACAGGTGCACACTACCATGCTCAGCTAATTTGTGATTCACACTACCACGCTCAGCTAATTTGTGATTTATTGTAGAGACAAGTTCTCACCAAGTTGCCCAGGCTAGTCTCGAACTTGTGGACTTAGGCAGTATTCTCGCCTTGGCCTCTCAAAGTGCTGAGATTACAGGTGTGAGCCACTGTACCCAGCTAGAGAAGCATTTTTATAAACTATGAAATACTCAACAAACGTAAAGTGCTATTAACAAATACTGAGGTCATTAAATATTTTAATGTTCCTTTCTTGTATGTGGTATTAGATAAGTGTGATACAGTGTTGACTCCATTTTACAGATGAAACTGAGGTCTAGGATACCAGAGCTACTCAGTTGCAAAACTGAGATGGAGATTTAGTACTAATGAGCCTTTTACTTGTTTTGACTGGAGGCTGGGAATACACCCACCTAGCTGATTGTGCTGCTGAATGCAGCCTTGGGCTTCCAACAGCTTTTCTCCTGCATATTTAATATTTTCATAGTTCACAACTTAAATTGGGAATGGAAATCCTCTCTTTTTTCCTTACTTGATTTTTAAAGCATTATTTAATCTCTGAATTTCATTTTTTCCATGTATCATTTCCATACATGCACTTTTGTCCAATGGTTTCTGATTGATAGATGGATAACAGTTCTGTTAGAGAAAAAATTCTGAAGCTACCCTTGTTTCTCCCCTGCCTTGTATGTACAGTTGACCCTGAACAACATGGATTTGAATTCCATGGGTCCACTTATACGGATATATCGTGGTATGTGAAACCTACATATATAGAAACCTGACTTCTTGTTGGGTTTTTTTTTTTTTTTTTGAGTCAGAGTTTCACTTTATCGCCCAGGCTGGAGTGCAGTGGCATGCTCATGGTCCCTGCAGCCTCGACCTGCTGGGCTCTGGTGATCCTTCCACCTCAGCCTTCCAAGTAGGTGGAACCACGCCCGGCCACCGTGCCCACCTAATTTTTTATTTATTTATTGTACAGATGAGGTCTTGCCATATTGCTCAGGCTGGACTTGAACCCCTAGACTCAGACCATCCTCTCGCTTCCCAAAGTGCTGGGATTACAAGTGTGAGCCACCGTGCCCAGCGGTGTTAAGCCTGACTTTTTGTATATACAGGTTCCACGGGGTTGATTGCAGGGTACGCGTAAATTTTGGTATAGTTGGGGGTCCTGGAACCCATCCTCTGAATATACTGAGGGACAACTGTATTTTTTGCCTGCTTACCTCTAACATGTTGATACTTTTCCTTTTGCAGTTGAAATGTGGGGCATGTGGTGCCATTGGGCACATGAGAACAAACAAATTCTGCCCACTCTATTATCAAACAAATGCTCCACCTTCCAATCCTGTTGCCATGACAGAAGAACAGGAGGAGGAGTTGGAAAAGACAGTAATTCATAATGATAATGAAGAACTTATCAAGGTTGAAGGGACCAAGATTGTCTTGGGGAAACAGCTAATCGAGAGGTAAGAGATAGTAGGCAGGAAGTGCTGTGGGACAGATCTTCTGGAGGTTGGTGATGTTGGTGGGTGGCAGAGGGTGGCCGCGATTAAGTGTTCTCTGAAGTAGAACTGAGAGTTCAGAAATTTTGGACTTTCCTCTGTAATTGTTGCTAGTAATGAAAATTCCAGCACTCATTAGGTTCTACCACTTGCCCTTGGGCATGCTACCAAACTTTTGAGTCTGTTTCCTTGTTATAAAATAAAACCACCCTTACCCAAGGTAGTTAAGAAATAAAGTGAGAGAAACTATAAAGTATATAGTTTAGTGCCTGGCATATATTAGATACTCAGTAGATATTAATTCCCACTTCCTATTCTGCTTCTAGGCCCTTGTAATATTTGCAAGGTCCCTAATCTTGGAGTGTTTTGATAATGGACCAGTACTTGTCTCTTGCTCTCAGAGAGTTTAATAGATAATGAAATAGAGAAGTTTTAAAATTCTTTCCCCTAACTTTTTAGTTTGAAAGTTGCAAACCTACAGAAAACTTGAAAGAATACAGAATACAGTATACTATTTCTCTAGATTTACTATTTGTTAACATTTTGACACATTTACTTCATCTTTATATACCTAAGTCTTTTTTGTTGTTGTTGTTGAACCATTTGGAAGTAAGTTATAGGTATCATGACATGTAACTCCTAAATTCTTTAGCACGTATCTTCTAAGAATAAGGATGTAACAACATGATAATATTATGCCTAAGAAAGTTAACATTTATTCAGTGATATGCAATATTCAGGCTTCATGTAAATTTCTCCAGTTGTCTCAGTGTCCTTTATTGCTCCCTTCTGCAATTCTGGATCCAGTTTCAGTTCAAACATTCAATATATTTTGAATCTTTCTTAATCTAGGGTGGTCCTCCCTACCTTTTATGTTTTTCACTACTGAGTTTTTTTGAAGAGTCCAGGCCAGTTATCTAAAAAAAAAAAAAAATTCTGCATTCTGGGTTTGTCTGATTGTTTTCTTGTTGATTAGATTCAGATTAAATGTCTTTGCCAAGGCATTTAATATCATACTTAGATAATATTATATACTTACTGTACCACATGAAAAAGCACATAATGTTAGATTTCCCTACGATTTTGATCATCTTGTTAAAATGATGATTCCCAAATCCTATCATAAAGGCATGCTTTTCTCTTTGTAATTAACGTGGGTGAATATCCTATTTCCTTATATCTTTTAATAGTTTTAGCATCAATTGATGATTATTGCCTGATTCAGTTATTTCAGTGGGAATTCCAAAATGGTGATTTTTCTAATTTTAGCATTCTTTCTACATTAGCTAGAATTTTTCTATAAGAAGAGCTTCCTCCTCTCCCTTTTTAAGTATTACTGTGGATTCTAAAGTTCATTCATCTGTAAATTTAATTTTTATAATTGCTTAACATCATTAATTTTGATGCTTAGGTAGTGTCCTAATATGACTCCTTCAAGCCAGATCCTGTTTGTTTTTTTAATGACCTTATAAATCTTTGAGCATTTCTTTGCTTTCTGGCACAAGATGTTTTAGGCTCTCTTTGAACTTTTCCTGTCCTATACTTAGAATTGGCCATTTCTCCAAGAGCCAATGTTCCTTTTACTGGGGAATGGTATTTAGAAACCAAGACCTAGGTGTTAGATATGCCCATTACCATTGAGATGTCATTGTTCTTGGGCTCTTTTGTGGACAGAACTAGGAAATATATATATATTTGAAATCACAACTTTGTACTGATACCTCCAATTGAGATTATATCTATAAATTCTTTCTCATCTTCCCCATTACATATGTGTATCCTTTCTCAATAAATAAATTTCCCTAAATAAGTATATTGATATTGGAAGTCAATATATTTATTGAGAAATTTGCTGTGTCCTATGATATATACAAAATAGTTTCAGAATTACTATACTAATACTACTACTATCAACAAACCTATAAAGTAGTTTCAAGATATTTTGTATAGTTGTCCTTGGACTTTGTGCCACTGAAGTTGTACAGTCAGGGTATTATATTCAAAATATATTTGAATTAATTCTTTTCTAAGTAATTTAGAAAATCAATTTGATAATTTTTTTTTTATTTGGCATCTCACTCTGTCACCCAGGCTGGAGTGCAGTGGCATGCTCACGGCCACGGCAGCCTGACCTGCTGGGCTCAGGTAAGTAGCTGGAACTACAGGCATGTGCCACCGTGCCCAGCTAATTTTTCTTGACTTACTGTAGAGATGAGGTCTCGCCAAGTTGCCCAGGCTGGTCTCAAACCCCTGGGCTCAGGCAGTCAGCCCTCTTGCCTCCACCTCCCAAAGTGCTGAGATTACAGGCATGAGCCACTGTGCCTGGCCAGATTCATTTATTTCTATTTGTATTCAATTTTGAGGGTTTTTTTTTCCACCCTTGTTGATTTATCAGTATCTGTAATAGTCATTATGTTTTGAAGCACATTAAAAAAGGAAAATGTGATATTTTGATCCCTTGATGGAAGGGAAGAAGGTAGATGGGCTTTAATGATTGAGGAAAACCCAAACTAGTTTTTTTTCCCCAAACTTGTTTTTAATTTCTTGTTTCCATTCTGAATGAGTTAGGTTTCCTATCCCTTTGACCTTAAGTTAGAATGTTGGGACTGGAGGGATTCTTGAAATTCCTTTAGCCTAGTTCTCTTATCTTCCAAATAGGAAACAGGTGAAGTTTTGACTTGCCTAGTTCTTTATTAATTTGGAGATCCTATGAGGCCTTGCCTGATTTGAGCCTTAGATGGTAGATGTCTGGCCTTTGGTTTAGCTTTTTCCTCCCCAAGCTCATGTTGAGATACTTTGGACTTTTTCATTGTAATTGCTCTTTTTTTCTGGGAACTAGAAATAGGGGCTGCATCCTATGAAAGTGTTATTAATTGCAGTGCGGATGAGGTTCGCAGAAAATCTCTGGTTCTCAAGTTCCCTAAACAGCAACTTCCTCCCAAGAAGAAACGGCGAGTTGGAACCACTGTTCATTGTGACTATTTGAATGTGAGTATCTGCACTGCTTCCTTCTGATCAGACGGGTTCTCACTGATTCTTCCAGCCTTCTATGCCATGACTCTGACAGCCTTAGATTCTCTGTTTGGCTTGCCCTGAGATTTATATACACTGTTCATTATAAGATTTCTAATATACATTAGCCTAGTTAGAGAATATAGGGGTTTTTTTGGCTTAAAGAAGCATTCTGATTTCTTATTTCTCCTTAGAGACCTCATAAGTCCATCCACCGACGCCGCACAGACCCTATGGTGACGCTGTCTTCCATCTTGGAATCTATCATCAATGACATGAGAGATCTTCCAAATGTGAGTTCATTGCGCTAGATATCTGCAGTAGGGATGTCAAGGCCCTTTGTTCTGTATGTGATTTCAGATAGAGGGCAATAGTGTATAGACCTAGGCACCTGGAACTCCTAATTCTTTAGAATGTAGTTTTTGGTTTTTGTTTTTTTCCTCTAAGTCAGTCTCACTTTGTCACCCAGGCTGAAGTGCAGTGACCTGATCACAGTTCACCATAGCCTCGACCTCCCAGGCTTAGGCAATCCTTCTGTCTCAGCCTCTCAAGTAGCTGGGACTATAGGCGTGTACCACCATGCCTGGCTAATTTTTAAATTTGTTTTTAGAGATAAGGGCTCACTGTGTTGTCTAGGCTGGTCTGGAACTCCTGGGCAATCCTTTCACCTCAGCTTCCCAAAGTACTGGGATTACAGGTGTCAGCCACCATACTTGCTCTTGTTTTTTTTTTTTAAGTTTAGTAGAGTAATCTAGAAAGATTCCTTTGAGAGTTGATGGCCCAGGTAGACAGGTAAGATGTGAGAGTCTTCAGGAATTGGCTGTGGCAGGTATTCTTTGCTCACGGATGTTGCTGGCTCTTGTTTGCACAGACATATCCTTTCCACACTCCAGTCAATGCAAAGGTTGTAAAGGACTACTATAAAATCATCACTCGGCCGATGGACCTACAAACACTCCGTGAAAATGTGCGTAAACGCCTCTACCCATCTCGGGAAGAGTTCAGAGAGCATTTGGAGCTAATTGTGAAAAATAGTGCAACCTACAATGGTAAGAACCACCTGTTCCTTGGTTGTAAAGGTCACCTTTTAGATCCTTATTTATTTTCTTACTAGTCCTAAATTCAGACTAGATTGGAGTGGCTGAAAGAACTATGTTGTATTTGTGCATTGGGGAGATATGAAAGTTAGGTAATGTATATTCTCAGTCAGTTAATAAATATTGCTTCTTTTTATTTCCACTATTTCTTAAACCCTCTGGAGAATTTGGAGTCTATCTGTTGAAATGAAACAGTTGCATGGGAAATAATAGAAGGAAGAAGTGGGCCTCAGTTAATAGAAGAAAGAGACATTCAATGTGGATAGAACCTGTGTAGAGTATGTGCCTCTGATTGTATTTGGTGTATGGGACTCTTATTTGGTCTACAAATTTGTTAGCAGGGCTATTATCTGTCCACTTTGCTCAAAAGCTGGAAAGGCAAGGAGGAAGAAATCTGTTTCAGAGTTTTTAAAGGGAGGAAACAGTACAGCTTTTGCATGTAAAAGATGAGGTTTTCTGGTTTCCAGCTGCATTCCGGAGCACAGATTCATATATAAGTGTAGGGATTCAGAGTACAGATTATAAATATTGCTCTGCCACTCATTCTTTTTTTTGAGTTGGAATCTCACTCTGTTGCCCAGACTGGAGTGCAGTGGCCGCTCCTGGCCACTGTAGCCTTGACCTGCTGGGCTCCGGCAATCCTTCTGCCTCAGCCTTCCAAGTAGCTGGAACTACAGGCGCGCGCTACCATGCCTGGCTAATTTTTTTGATTTATTGTAGAGATGAGGTCTCGCCAAGTTGCCCAGGCGGGTCTCGAACCCGCGGGCTCAGGCAATTCACTCACCTCGGCCTCCCAAAACGTGAGATTACAGGCTGAGCCACCGAGCCCGGCCTCTGCCACTCATTCTTAAGTTACCATATAAAAGTTATTTAGCTTCTCGTAACCGCCTCAGTTTTCTCTTCTGTAAACATGGGACAGTAGTTAGGGCCTAAATTTTAAAACCTTTCCCAAGCAAGCCCAACCCATTTTGTTAGTCTCTATCTTCAATGACTGGCTCCCATACCCACTATAGCTCTCTCCTGCACTTACTATATTTTATTAAATATCCCATGCCGCTTCTTCATGCCTTTGCAGTCTTTGCCCTCTCTCTGGAATGCACTTTCTTCCCTTCAGTGGTGAATTTCCATTTGTATTTTCAGATCACTCATATCATCTCTTCATTAAGACTTACCCAACTTGCCTAAAATATCTATCTTTCTATCCTTTCTGTCTCCCCAGCACAATTAAAATCAGCTTTTATAGCTCTTACTGTTATACAATAATTCTTTATGTATATGACTCTCCCACCACTTTGTGACATTCTAGAAAAACTGTGCCCCCCTTTTTTTTTGAGTTGGAGTCTCACTTTGTCACCCAGGCTGGAGTGCAGTGCCACGCTCACGGCCACCCCCACATCGACCTGCTGAGCTCAGGCGATCCTTCCGCCTCAGCTTCCAAGTAGCCAGAACCACAGGCGCGCATTACCATACCCAGCTAATTTTCTGATGAGGTCTTGCAAAGTTGCCCAGGCTAGTCTCAAACCTCTGAGCTCAGGCAGTCCTCTCGCTTCCACCTCCCAAAGTGCTGGGATTACAGGCATGAGCCACTGCACCCAGCAGAATGTCTTATTTATATTTCCATGATCTAGCAGAGTGCCAAATATACACAAGGGAAAAATAAATTTGTTAGGCTCCACTGTCATTTGTCATTTGCATTGCAAGGATAATTAAACAAAAATCAGATTAGAAGAGGGATAGAAAGAGTTGACTTTGTTTTTTTGAGTGTTTTTTTTTTTTTTTTTTTTTAACTGTGGTCTCGCTCTGTCGCTTAGTGGGTCACAATCACGGCTCACTGCAGTTTTGACCTCCTGGGCTCAGACAATCCTTATTATGCCTCAGCCTCCTGAGTAGCTGGGACTACAAGCATGTGCTACCACGCCCGGCTAATTTTTTGATTTTTTTTGTAGAGACGAGGTCTTGCTGTGTTGCTGGTCTTGAACTTTTGGACTCAAGCAGTTCTCCTGCCTCAGCCTCCCAAAGTGCTGGGATTACAGACATGAGCCACTGTACCTGGCCGAGTTTACTTTGAAGATACAGAACTTGAGAATGCCTGTGGGTCATTAAGGTGAAGACATTATTAAAAAAAAATGGAAATCTAAGACTCACAACTTGAGCTGTGCACAGTGGCTCATGCCTGTAATCCCAACACTTTGGCAGGTGGGGGCAAGAGAATTGTCTGAGTCCAGGGGTTTGAGATCAGCCTAGACAGTTGGCAAGACCTCATCTCTACAATAAATTTAAAAATTAGCTGGGCATGGTGGCATGCACCTGTAGTTCCAACTACTTGGAAGGCTGAGATGGAAGGATTGCCTGAGCTCAGCAGGTCTAAGCTGTGGTGGCCGTGATCATGCTACTGCACTCCAGCCTGGGCAGCAGAGTGAGACTTTGACTCAAAAAAATCACAACTTTCTCACAGCCTTGTATTCTCTCTTCTAGTTTACTCTTCTTTCTTTCTCACTCCCAAATGCTGATGATAATAGTAATACCACGAGTGGCACCAAGTGCTTTATGGGAATTATTTCCTTCTTTTCACCATAAGAAATCTTTTGGGATAGGTACTGTTATAAATCTCATTTTCCAGATGAACGTACAGGTTTGTCGTGTTTAAATAACTTGACCAAAGTGAACACACAGCTAAAATGTAGGAGAGTAGAGATGTTAATTCAGTGGTATCTAACTTCAGAGCCTGTGCTCTTAACCACCGTGCTCCATATACTCTTCTCCATTTTTTTGTACATGAATAGCAACTTTATTCAAAATTGCCCAACCTGGAAATAACCCAAATGTGCTTAAACCTGTGAATGGACACCAGTGGATGAATCTCAAATGCATGTTGCTAAGTGAAAGAAGCCAAACCCCAAAGAGTACATACTGTATGATTCTGTTTACATGACATTCTGGGAAAGACAAAACAATAGAGGCAGTAAACAGATTCAGTCGTTGCCAGGGATTGAGGTTGGGGTTGTTGGGGAGAGTTAACTGCAAAAGAACAGCATGAGGAAAAGTTTTGGAGTGAAAGAACTATTTTGTATAATGACTATCATGGTGGATATGCATTTTTTTTTTTTTTTTTCTCGTCTTCTAGTTCTGAGATTCTTTCTTCAGCTAGATGCATTTTTCAAAACCCATTGGAATGTCCACCGGTCTTCTGCACTATTCCACATCCCATTCATGCCTCACAACCCTGTGCTTGCCTTCTGCTAAAGTACCAGCAACATCCTAATTGCTGGATCATTGACCACATTTTAGAAATAATATTTTAGTTAAACAGCTTTATTGAAATGTAATTCACATACCAGGCTGTTTCCCCATTTAAAGTGGTCCATTTTGGGCAACTCCTTCAGGTCCCCTCCCACTGTGGAAGCTTTTCTGTCCTCTCAATAAATCCTGCTTTCAAAAAAATAAGTGAATAAATAAAGTGGTCCATTTTAACATGTGTCATCTATATTGTAGCATATGTCAGTACTTTATTTCTTTTTATTAATATATAATATTCCATTGTATGGATAATACCACATTTTGTCTGTTCTTTGGTTCACAGACATTTGGGTTGTTTGCATTTTTTTGGCTAATACAAATAATGCAGCTGTGAACATTCATGTACAAACTTCTGTGTTTGTTTCTCTTGGGTATATACAGGTTGAGCATCTCAAATCCAAAAATCTTAAATGCTCCAAAATCTGAAATTTAAGTGCCTGCATGACACTCGAAGTGCTCACTGGAGCATTTTGGATTTGGGATTTTTTGATTAGGGATGCTCAACTGGTAAGTATAATACAAATGTTCCAAAATATTTCAGATTCCAAAAAAATGTGAAATCTGAGACACTTCTAGTCCTAGGCATTTTGAGTAAGAAATATTCAGTTGGTACATAGGCGTGGAACTGCTGCGTCCACATGGTAACTCTTTGTTTAACTTTTTGAGGAACCACCAGACTGTTTTTCAGAGCAGCTGTACCATTTTACAATCCCACCAACAGTGTATAAGGGTTCTAGTTTCTCCACATCCTTGTTAACATTTGTTATTGTCCATCTTTTTTATTCTAAATATCTTAGTGGGTGTGAAATGGTATCTCATTGTGGCTTTGATTTATATTTCCATAATGACTAATGATGCTGAGAATCTTTTTGTGTGCTTAGAAATACCTTTGTTGAACTTCAGTGCATTTAACACTATTGACCACTTTTTCCTCCTTGAATATGCTCATCTTCTTTTTCAGGAATACTTTATCTAATCACGTTCTATCTTTTTCATTATCATTACTTCAGCTACCATATATCCACTAATAGCAATGTCTCCACTCCATACCTCTCTTTTGGGCTCCATACTCGTTTCCAGTTTCCTGCCAGACATGTCAATTTTGTGTTGCCCTACTGGCAACTCATCATCTAATTGCTTATTTAGATGAATGGCCATCTATCTAGTTGTACATCCTTAGAAATCTTAGTGATGGTTGATTCTATTCCTACATCCCTACACTCAAGTCCCATAAGTTGTACCTTCTAAATTTTTCTGGAACTCATCCCTTTCCTTTTTTTCATTGCTATCGTCTTAGTTGAAGCCTTTGTTGTCGCTTGTTTGACCTCTTGCAGTAGCTTCCAAACTTGCCTTCTACTCCTTGCCTTAATTCATACTGTTGACAGAGTGTTTTTTTTTTTTTTCCTAAAACACAAATTTGAAAAATTCCTCTCCATTTAAAAATCTTCAGTGGCTTTCTAGTGTCTGTGAGACCTTTTTGCCTTTCCAGGCTCACTTCCTGTCTCTCCTACACACATGCCTGTATTCTAGTTGTATCAAACTAAACTACTTGTGGTTCTAGGTGTGAAATGTGCTATGGCATGTTTATAAATTTTCTTCTGTGCCGGGCGTAGTAGCTCACACCTGTAATCCCGGTACTTTGGGAGGTGGAAGCAAGAGGATTGCCTGAGCCCAAGGGTTCAAGACCAGCCTGGGCAACTTGGCAAGACCTCGTCTCTACAGTAAATTAAAAAATTAACTGGGTGTGGTGGTACACATCTATAGTTCCAGCTACTTGGAAGGCTGAGGTGGAAGGATCACGACAAAAAAGTTTTTTTTTTCTGTGTCTTTGCACACTTTTTGTTCCCTCTGGAATGTCTGTCTTTATTGTTTACCTGATAGACTTCTGCTCTTCTTTAGTGACTGTTCAAATGTGAGTCACAGCAGGTCGTCCCTACTCCTCCCGCAATAAGCAAATGTAATTGTTGTAAAACAACTTACAGCATCTTGTGGCATGTTGTCAATGTTAAATGCATTTATGATATTTTTGACTCATGAAGCGTTTATCAGGATGTAACCCATTTTAAGTCAAGGAGCACCTGTATTTCATATGTAACCCCTTTATATTACATAGCAACCAGTGTGTTTCTTTATTTACACTAGTATTCAAATTTTTTTTTTATATT
>CAUYQG010034052.1:0-10122 GCA_963574415.1 Tarsius wallacei | reverse complement strand
CTTTTTCTCTGCAGCTTCTTCACTTCTCTTAGCCTTCATAGAAATGAAGAGAGGACCCCTTGCTCTAGATTAGGTTTTGGCTTAAGGGAACGTTGTGGCTGTTCTGATCTTCTACCCAGACCACTCAAGCTTTCTCCCCATCAATTTTTCTTCCTAAGGCTATTTTACTTTCTTATCATTGGTGTGTTCACTGGAGCAGCACATTTAATTTCCTTCAAGAACTTTCCCCTTGCATTCACAACTTGACTGTTTGGTGCAAAAGACCTGGCTTTCAGCCTGTCCTGGCTTTCCACAGGCCTTCCTCACTAAGCTTTATCATTTCTAGCTTTTGATTTAAAGTGACAGACATGTGACTCTTCCTTTTACTTAAATACTTAGAGGTCACTGTAGGGTTATTAATAGCCTATTTATTTGTTTATTTATTTCCTTCCTTCTTTCCTTCCTTCCTTTTTTTTTTTTTGAACCAGAGTCTCACTCTGTCACCCAGGCTGGAATACAATGGCACACTCATTGTCACTGCAGCCTTGACCTGCTGGACCAAGGCAATCCTTCCGCCTGAGCCTCTCCAGTAGCTGGGACTACAGGCGTGTGCCACCATGCCCAGTTAATTTTTAATTTATTGTAGAGATGAGGTCTTGCCAAGTTGCCCAGGCTGGTCTTGAACCCCTGGGCTCAGGCAATCCTCTTGCTTCTGCCTCCCAACGTGCTGGGATTATAGGCATGAGCCACCAAGCCCAGCCGGTATTTAAATCTTAATGCGTGTAGTTACCCTGTTTATCTGTGTCAGTTCTGGTCTAATTTTGTTTACTATAGTTTCCACAACAATTTCATTTTCTGAACCCTATTCTGGTCTGGCTCTTCTTGAGCTCCGGCTGGATTCCTGCTGCTGGTGCTGCCTTCATGAGCAGAGGGTGCTTCCTTGGGCTGACTGGTATTACTATCAGTTGGGGGTGAGGGATGCTGGATCTGCAGAATGGAAAGAAAGCATTTCTCCTGGTTTGTTCTCTGGTCTCCTGTTTCCAGTGAGTTTTACATTCTATCATGGCTGATACTTCTGGAGCTAGGGAAGCACCTACGTGGGCTGCCTTCTACCACTGAGTGAAGGGTCAAGTGCTGTGGTTTTGGGTGGCTCCCTATCACTGTGTGAAGGATGCGGAGACACCAGGTCAGGTTTTACTTTCTGCCTCTGGGTTGCTGTCACTGGGCAGAAGGTCAGAATATTATAGGACAAGGTATTATTTCACTCTTGGTTAGACTGCTAGGATCTGCTGAGCTTGGGACTCCTCTTTGCTGATGGGAGGATAGGGAAATACTGGGCCTGCAGGTGCCACCAGTGCAGATGGAGGATCTGCCTGCTGTTTCCCAGTGTGGCGTTAGGGATGGTCAGCCTCCTGAGTTCTGCTGCTGCCATTTCTGCAGATATGTAGACCAACTCGCTGCTGTTAGCACATGTGTGGCCTGGTGCGTGTTGGCCTTCCTGGGTTCTACTGTGGGCAAATCAGGCCCACTGCTGCTGGTAGGTGTGAGGCATGGGCTGGGTTTGGCTCTCTGATGTTCTGCTATTGCTGCTATAGAAATGGGTAGGGCATTCAACTGGTTAGCCAGCTGCTGCCACTAGATATGAATCACCCCACTAAGTCTCTGCTGACCTGTTACTTTCTTAGTCCTTTGGCCAAAAAGAGTGACTTTCCTTATCTATTCACTAGTTTATTTTTTGTCTATGCCTTTTGGAAGTTTTGGCTTGCAGGACTCTCAGACACCCAATTCAGATGAATGGTAGATAAAATGAAAACCCAAGAAACTCACTGCAGTGCCATTCTTTAAGTTCTGAGGGCCCCTTCAAAGTCCTTGTATGATTGTTGAATTATTTCCAGGCTATTTTGTAGTACTTAGAGGAGTAGGGGAAAGGAAAGTGAATCTATAGCATTTTGTCCTAGAGCCCACAACTGTATTTTAATGGGCCTTACACAATATTAAAGGACTCGAGATGTCAACTTATATTTCCTTCTTACTTTTTTTTTTTTTTTTTTTGAGTCAGTCTCACTCTGTCGCCCAGGCTGGAGTGGAGTGGCACACTCACAGCCACTGTAGCCTCAACCTGCTGGGCTTAGGTGATCCTTCTGCCTCAGCCTTCTGAGTAGCTGGAACTACAGACATACGCCACCATGCCTGACTAATTTTTTGATTTATTGTAGAGATGGGGTCTCACCATGTTGCTCAGGCTGGTCTCAAACCCCTGAGCTCAGTTAATCCTCTTGCTTCCACCTCCCAAAGTGCTGAGATTACAGGTGTGAGCCACCGTGCCCAGTTTGCATTTTCAATATCTATTTATTGAGCCCCTATAATGTTCTAGCCACTGTCCCAAGTTCTGGAGATCCAGTGATGTATAAGATGGATAAAGTTCTTATTCTTTGGAAATTACCTTCTAATAAAGGAAGAAAAAATTGCAAACAAGTAAAGTCTGTGTGCTATCTAAGGGCTGGGGGATACTTTTAAAGCAAATTCAGAAAATCTAAATGGCAAATAAGAGACATATTTAGTCATTCCAGTATCTATTTAAATTTGTGGAGAAGATTGCTATTGATAGTTTATCCCAAACAACTTTTAAACAGCGTTCTCTTCTATTCGTGTGAAATAAAAGCAACTTTTAAAACTTAGAATAACAATAACGTTTACTAAAAATTTGTTGCAAGTAAGCAGCATCTAGCTCAAATATAAATACATTTGCTTAAAATATGAATTAAGATTTGTAAAAGAGGAAATACTATAGAGTATTTTGTGGGAAATCTGAGTTGCAATCTCTGTCATTTACTAGGTATATAATCTTGAGCAAATCATTTAACCTCTCTAAGCCTTGGCTTATTAACCTATAAAATGAGATTAAACTAGATTATCTCTATGGTTCCTCCGAACTCCTAAATTTTGCCACATAAACTCTTGCAACGAGTTACAGAGTATATGTTCTCAACTATTTTTCACACTCATCCAATTATCTGTTCTTTACAAAGGTGAAACTGAGAGAATGCACATCAACACTTTATTCCTAGGTCTCAAACCTGTACCAGAGTCTTTGAGTAATCTATCTTGTTTATACTCACATACACTTGTACCTATATAGATATAAAAGCTTTCTAGAATTCCCATTAAATTGTTAACAATAGATAGCATAAACTGTATACTTTATCTTATCAGATTTGTATTACTTTTATGTTAAGAATATATATAAATTGTGTAAAGTTTACTTTGGGAGGCGGAGGCGAGAAGATTGCCTGAGTCCAGGGGTTCAAGACCAGCCTGGGCAACTTGGCAAGACCTTGTCTCTACAATAAATCAAAAAATTAGCCAGGCATGGGGGTGCGCGTCTGTGGTTCCAGCTACTTGGAAGGATCGCCTAAGACCAGCAGGTGGCTGTGAGCATGCTACTGAAATCCAGCCTGGGTGACAGTGAGACTCCAACTCAAAAAAAAAAAAAGAAAGCTTTCAGTATCTGACCATAATATCATATGTAGATATCAAGTTCTCAATCTGAAGGTAATTGATGGCTATTTATAAGAATGTTACTTGAAGGATTATTGCCATAACACAAATTTAAAAGTCATTTATGATGCTCAGTCTTCATAATTAAAATATAACTAATTAAATCTCCACAAAGTGGCTTGGTATAATACTAAAGCTCTGATTTCAAGGAATCACAAAAATAAGCTATTTGTCAAGGAAAATTCCTGGTCCTAAAAGTTATTGCTTTTTGCTTCTTTTAATCAGTCAGAAATCTCCAATTAATAATATCGTATTTAAGCCAGGCTTGGTGGCTCAGCCTGTAATCCCACGCTTTGGGAGGCTGAGGTGAGTGGATTGCCTGAGCCCGCGGGTTCGAGACCCGCCTGGGCAACTTGGCGAGACCTCATCTCTACAATAAATCAAAAAAATTAGCCGGGCATGGTAGCGCACGCCTGTAGTTCCAGCTACTTGGAAGGCTGAGGTGGAGGGATCGCCGGAGCTTGGCAGGTCGAGACTGCAGTGGCTGGGAGCAGCCACTGCACTCCAGTCTGGGTGACAGAGTGAGACTCCAACTTAAAAAAAAAAAAAAAAAAAATTGTATTTAAAATGACAAACGAAAAAGTTAAACTAATAAGACAGTATAGTATTCAATTTAATATCTTCATAAAATAATTTTTATCATACTTTCAATAGATAAGGTAATTGTTAAAATAAAAAGATCTGAATTACAAAAAAATAATAATATGTCTATGTCTCTTTCTTACTCATTTTTTAGGCTAGTAATATTTTAATCAAAAGACTAAAACTTTTTATTACTAAAAATTAAACACAGCATCTAAAACCTTTTAACCTTCAATTCATAATATTGCATGAGAAATTTCATATTGGATAAGATTGTGTTCCATTCAGCCTGATACTTTATGAAGGCAGTATCAAGAGATTTTTGGAGAAAAGAATAGATGCCTCAAAGTTGGCAAAGGATAGACAACATACCTGATTTTCTTTAATGATTAACTAATTATGGTATTATTCATCTAATTATGGTTTGAATGATTTTTGCATAGAAGCTCAATCAATATTTAAAAAATCCTAGCTAGGTGACCATGGCAAATTATTTAACCTCTCTGGAGCTTTGACTTCCTCATCTATGAAATTAAAACAGTAAGTAGGCCAGGCTCGGTGGCTCAGCCTGTAATTCCGCGCCTTTGGGAGGCTGCGGTGAGTGGATTGCCTGAGCCCGCGGGTTCAAGACCCGCCTGGGCAAATTGGCGAGACCTCATCTCTACAATAAATCAAAAAATTAGTTGGGTGTGGTAGCGCATGCCTGTAGTTTCAGCTACTTGGAAGGCTGAGGCGGAAGGATCGCCGGAGCCCAGCAGGTCAAGGCTGTGGTGGCTGGGAGCGGCCACTGTACTCCAGTCTGGGCGACAGAGTGAGACTCCAACTCAAAAACAAAACAAAACAAAACAAAAAACAGTAAGTAACCTACCTCATAGTTTGGAAGATTAAATTAGATAATGCTTGTAAAGAACTTGGCACATTTCTTAGCACTTAATATATGTTCAGCCGGGCTCGGTGGCTCAGCCTGTAATCCCACGCCTTGGGAGGCTGAGGTGAGTGGAATGCCTGAGCCCGCGGGTTCGAGACCCGCCTGGGCAACTCGGCGAGACCTCATCTCTACAGTAAATCAAAAATTAGCCGGGCGTGGTAGCGCGCGCCTGTAGTTCCAGCTACTCGGAAGGCTGGGGCGGAAGGATCGCTGGAGCCCAGCAGGTCGAGGCTGCGGTGGCCGGGAGCGGCCACTGCACTCCAGTCTGGGCGACAGAGTGAGACTTCAACTCAAAAAAAAAAAAAAATATATATATATATATATATATGTTCAATAAATGTTAGCTATGGCTATCCATATTTGTGAATTTTCTTTCAGCTGAATCTGATAATCAAGGCAGTTTATTTACTAGTCCATAATTCCTCACTAAGCTACTCTGGAAAGTGTTTGGAAATTATAATGAATTATAATACTGAACACATTATATATGTGAATGCTGAATTTTACTATTGACAAAAGAAAAAAATTTCATTGCATTTGATAAAATTTGTTATGCATATCATGCCCCTTGAAAACATAAATGAGTACAGTATTTAAAATTTTTAAATTTGATTTAATGTATATGAATTTAAGGGCAAAAAATATATGTAATTGGCATCTTCATCTATAAAGACACAAAAGCATCATCATTGTAAACCATAGTTGCATTAGAAATCTGCTAAGAAAATAATCTGCTCTACTTTATTATAACATCCTGAAAATATCATTTATCTTCATTGTTTCTTGAGATTGGCAGGGGAATAAATAAAAATGTTCGAAGAGAGAATGATAATTTAAGAACCTAAAGCAACTTTTTGAAATGCCTATAGTTCATATTTTAGTCTCTTCAATCTCTCTCTTTTTTTTTTTTTGAGTTGGAGTCTCACTCCGTCGCCCAGACTGGAGTGTAGTGGCTGCTCCCGGCCACCGCAGCCTCGACCCACTGGGCTCCGGTGATCCTTCCGCCTCAGCCTTCCAAGTAGCTGGAACTACAGGCGCACGCTACCACGCCCGGCTGATTTTTTTTGATTTATTGTAGAGATGAGGCCTCGCCTACCCAGGCGGGTCTCGAACCCGCGGGCTCAGGCATTCCACTCACCTCAGCCTCCCAAGGCGTGGGATTACAGGCTGAGCCACCGAGCCCGGCTTGTCTCTTCAATCTCAATGTCAGTATTAGCCTTATAGGTAGCAAGAAGTTTTACAGATTTTATTTTACATTACTATACTTTTCATATACTTTTAAGAATTTTAATGTTGAAGAATTTAAAAAATATTCCTCCATTCCAACATATGCTTAGAAAAAAGCTGGCTGGGTACAATGGCTCACACCTGTAATCACAGCACTTTAGGAGGCGGAGGTGGGATCACTTGAGCCCAGGAGTTCAAGACCAGCTTGGACAATATAATGAGACCACATCTCTACAAAAAATAAAAAAATTAGCTGGGTGTGGTGGTATGCATGTGTAGTCCCAGCTACTCGGAGTTGATAGGAAGATCACTCGAGCCCAAGGGCTGGAGGCTGTGATGAGCAATAATCATGCAACTACACTTCAGCCTGGGCAACAGAGTAATAAGCCCCGAGTAGGAAAAAAAAAAAGCTATGTTTATAAGCTGAATAAAGAAAAATAGCAGGTTCGATAATATGGGTGATAACCTGTTAAGTGTTGTAAGTACATAAGAGAAAACAAAATACTAAGATTTACTAGAGAAAACATATAGGATTGCCTATTTACAATTATTGAGAAGAATCAAGTTGGTACCTTTCATGGCCTCTTCAAAAGAGCAAGGCCTTGCTGGACTAGATATTTCCTTCTTCACATTTACATTCAAAGCACCAGCTGCTGCTATTTAAAAAAAAAAAAAAAGATTAATGCATTTATTTATATTTATTCATCCCAATGAAATTTGTATCTTAAAATTCTTTAATTGAAACATTTTGTCACAAAGCATCATTAAATTATTTATTTAGCAGAAGTTTTAGGTTGAGATTAATTTTTGCAACTAGCAGTCTATCCTCTAAATTCACCAATCTCCAAGTGGACAGAACATATGATCACTTATCAAAACAAAACCAAAACAGCAATTTAAAAAAATCCTTCTTATAAAAGTACACATGGTGATGGTATCAGATGAGTAGAGAATTTATATAACAATATCAAACATTTAAAACTTACCAAATATACTGGAACATTAGCAAGAAAATTCACCATTCATCTACATAAATAACTTATTTAAAAATACTGATTCAGAAGCATTAGCCAAATAATGTTTAAGCTAAATTATAAAAGTATAATAAACATATTGAATCTTATCAATACTCTTTTTGTAATACCTTGAAAAAATGTCTTTGCTAGTATTAAAGGAGAATCGCTGAGCTACCATATCTAATCATATCAATTATATCTACCATGACAATTTTAAATTTAATGAGCCTAAGAAAAGAGGTTGGTTCTAATGATAAAATTAAATAAACTGCAAAAAATAAAATGGGTTATTAGTTCAAATGACTGTATGTTCATTTTACTTAAATACATTTTAATGTTGGAAAGTGGTTCATGCCTGTGATCCTAGGACTTTAGGAGGCCAAGGCAGGAGGATCAATTGCCCAAAGCCAGGTGCTCAAGACCAGCCTGGGTAACACAGTACAATTCCATCTCTATAAAAAATATAAAAATTAGCCAAGGGTGGTCGTGTGTGCCTGTAGTCCTAGCTACTTGGAACGCTGAAACAGAAGGATCACTTGAGTCCAGGAGTTGGAGGCTGCAGTGAGCTATGATCACACCACTGCACTCTAGTCTAGGTGACAGAGTGAGATCTTGTCTCAAAATAAATAAATAAATTTAAATTTCTATTTTTAAACTATTTATTTTATATTAACTAATGTGTCAAATGCTAGTTATAACTAAGTGAAGAGGTAAAACTGTACACATCTAAGAATAAAAAAAAATTTGTTTTGAGTTGAGTCTCTCTGTCACCCAGGCTGGGGTACAGTGGCACTGTTACAGCTGCTAGGCTCTGGCAATCCTTTCACTTCAGCCTTCCAAGTAGCTGGAACTAAAGGCACACACCACCATGGCCAGCTAATTTTTTGATTCATTGTAGAGATGAGGTCTTACCAAGTTGCCCAGGCTAGTCTCATACCCCTAAGCTCAGGCAATACTCTCACCTCCGCCTCCCAAAGTGCTGAGATTATAGGCATGAGTCACAGTGCCCAGACTAAAAATAAAATTAAATAATTTATCTTAGTATGTTGCACAGTAGTTTCAGCAATTGACTTATAGTCAATTGGATGAAGAAGAAATCCACACACATTTTTTTTTTTTTGGTAGAGTTGGGGGTCTCACTATATTGTCCACGCTGACCTTGAACTCCTGGTCTCAAGTATTCCTCATACCTTGGCTTCCCAAAATGCTGGGATTACAGGCATGAGCCACCACACCCAGACCTACACACGAGCTTTATGTGATATTAATTCTAACAATTACAGATTTAAAAATATAAACCAATCCTTGAAAAATTTGGTAATTTCTACTTTTTTTTTTTTTTTTTTTTTTTAGTTGGAGTAACACGCTGTCACCCAGACTGGAGTGCAGTGACCGCTCCCGGCCACCGCAACCTCGACCTGCTAGGCTCCAGCGATCCTTCCACCTCAGCCTTCCGAGTAACCGGAATTACAGGCACGCGCTACCATGCCCGGCTGATTTTTTGATTTATTGTAGAGATGAGGTCTCGCCAAGTTGCCCAGGCGGGTCCTTTGTTTTTAAGAGACAAGGTCTTGCTCTGTTACCCAGGTTGGTGTGCAGTGGTGCTATAATAGCTCACTGTAACCTCAAAGTCCTGGGCTGAAGAGATCCTCTAGTCTTAGCCTCCCAAGTAAGTGGGACTATAGGTATGCACCACCATGCCCAGCTAATTTTTAGAAATTTTTTTGTAGAGATGGGATCTCACTATGTTGTCCAACTGATCTTGAAATCCTGGCCTCAAGTGATCCTCCTGCCTCGGTCTCCCAAAGTGCCAGAATTATAGGCCTAAGCTACCGTGCTTAGCCCTGACCCTACTTTGAGATCATGAACAAAGTACCCAGTACTCCAAATTTTCTGTACGGCTATCCTGGGCCTGTTCGGTGGAAAGAGCTTGGAAGCACTGGCTAGGGTATCAAAGTCCTGCAAGTATAGGATGAGCCAGAAGTGGTACAAAAAGGCTGGCAGGCAGGGATCCTCTTGCCTCATGCTGCCATATTCCAGCTTAGTATGTAGCATTTGAAGTGTCTGAAAATTCTAAATTGAAATCTGGCCTCCCAGGTTGTTATGAAGGCATTTTAGTCAAAATACAAAGAGAGGAGATATTTTATTTAATGATTTGTTAGTTTTACTTGTGTCTTCTAAATATTTAGATAGATGATAGTAACAGTCACCATTTTTATTCCAACTTGTGAGTATTAGGGTAGGCCTAGTTTTAGCCACTATAATCATATACTACTGCATATTCAAATATTGACCCATAGTCCCTAAATGAATTACAACAGCTATTAGTTTGTCATACTGAGATAGGGCAATTTTTCTGTTGTCCAAGTTTTCCTGAACTCAAATTCTCTTGCACAGACACCTGAAAAGATGATCACATTTTATAAAATACCAAAAAAAGAAAAAAAAAAGAAATCGTGGGAAGATTCTTGAATTAGCAGTATCAAAAAGGCAGAAGCAGCCGGGCTCGGTAGCTCAGCCTGTAATCCCACGCTTTGGGAGGCTGAGGTGAGTGGATTGCCTGAGTCCGCAGGTTCGAGACCCACCTGGGCAAGCGAGACCTCATCTCTACAATAAATCAAAAAAATTAGCCGGGCGTGGTAGCGTGCGCCTGTAGTTCCAGCTACTTGGAAGACTGAGGCGGAAGGATCGCCGGAGCCCAGCAGGTCGAGGCTGCGGTGGCCAGGAGCGGCCACTGCACTCCAGTCTGGGCGATGGAGTGAGACGCCAACTCAAAAAAAAAAAAAAAAAAGAAAAAAAGAAATGAAGACTCTTAATGCTGATGCTAAGTAC